>JARQOD010006572.1:0-42339 GCA_033576555.1 Oophaga sylvatica | reverse complement strand
TGCCCCGGGGATGTAAAGTGAATGGGGGAAAATGTTATTATTAAGAAATTTGTGGGAATATTTCTTGATTTCGGGCATAAAAGTTAAAAATTGCTAAATTTTAAAAATTTTCCCCATGTTTCCTTTTTTTTCTAAAAAAGCGCAAGTCAGATAAAAATTTTTTTCCCAGTAACGTAAAGTCAATATTCACAAAAAAAAAACAATTCAAAAATCGCGGGATTTTTTTAAAGCGTTCCGAGTTTATAACCTAAAAAGTGACAGTGGCCCGTTGTAAAAATTCCCCGGTCTTTAAGTGAAAAAATGGTCTGTCATAAGGGGTTAAGGGGTGTAGTGGTTATTGTTGATAGGTGTTATTTAATTTTTATATTTATAAAATTGTTTTATATTGTACTATAATGCGTGTAGGGGGGGTTTTGTTTGGTGGGGTGGGGGTTTTTGGGGGGAGGGGTGGGGTTTTTGGATAATGCACCGCAGAATATGGGCAGTTGGAGGATAATACGGATGTAACTCGGCGTAAAGTAATGTACACAGTGATGCACCCGCGAATGGGTCAGTTGGAGTTTAAAACAGGAGGTAATCGGATCAGTAAAGTAATGTATGACACGTGATGCACCAGAGAAAAGTGAGTGAGCTCTGGGTTTAAAAACAGGAGGTAAAAAGGATAGTAATGTATGTACCAGTGAGCACAGCAGAATTGGAGTGCTTCTGGAGTTAATAAGGATGTAACTCAGGATCAGTAATGTAATGTCACAGTGACTGCACCAGCAGATTAGTGAGTGCAGCTTGGAGTATAATACAGGAGGTAACTCAGGATCAGTAATGTAATGTATGTACACAGTGACTGCACCAGGCAGAATAGTGAGTGCAGCTCTGGAGTATAATACAGGAGGTAACTCGGGTCGTAATGTAATGTATGTACACAGTGACTGCACCAGCAGAATAGTGAGCGCAGCTCTGGAGTATAAAACAGGATGTAACTCAGGTTCAGTAATGTAATGTATGTACACAGTGACTGTACCAGCAGAATAGTGAGTGCAGCTCTGGAGTATAAAACAGGATGTAACTCAGGATCAGTAATGTATGTACACAGTGACTGCACCACAGAATAGTGAGTGCAGCTCTGGGGATAATACAGGAGGTAACTCAGGATCAGTAATGTAATGTATGTACACAGTGACTGCCCAGCAGAATAGTGAGTGCAGCTCTGGAGTATAATACAGGATGTAACTCAGGATCAGTAATGTAATGTATGTACACAGTGACTGCACCAGCAGAATAGTGAGTGCAGCTCTGGAGTATAATACAGGAGGTAACTCGGGATCAGTAATGTAATGTATGTACACAGTGACTGCACCAGCAGAGTAGTGAGTGAGCTCTGGAGGATAATACAGGAGGTAACTCAGGATCAGTAATGTATTGTATGTAACAGTGACTGCACCAGCAGAATTGTGAGTGCAGCTCTGGAGTTTTAATACAGGAGGTAACTCAGGATCAGTAATGTAATGTATGTACACAGTGACTGCACCAGCAGAATAGTGAGTGCAGCTCTGGATGATATACAGGAGGTAACTCAGGATCAGTAATGTATGTATGTGCACAGTGACTGCACCAGCAGAATAGTGAGTGCGCTCTGGACCATCCACAGGATGTAACTCAGGATCAGTAATGTAATGTATGTACACAGTGACTGCACCAGCAGAATAGTGAGTGCAGCTCTGGACCATCCCACAGGAAGGGGCGGAGCTTGCCGTGCGGTTTGTGTGTGGTGCCTGTGTGTGCTGCGGGAAGGGAGTAAAGTTTTTCCATTGGGACTGTGGTTTATGGTTCCCACGTCCATGCGCACCTTGTGAGTATGAGGACGCCTCAAGGAAGCTAAGATTCCTCTGGGGGGGGAGTTGAGGGTAGCTAAGGAGAGGTCCGACAGGGCCTCCGGCAATAAGAAGGCCGAGCTATCCGCCGCGGTCAGAATGATCCAGAAATCCATAGAAGACCTGGCAAGCCGGAGGTGCGAGATCCTGGCCGCAGCGGGCCCTTCCGTGAAAAGCTGGAGAATGACGACCGGTTCAGAGCCATGGCCGGAGGAGCTCCAGAGGGGCCACGGAGTGCCGGCAGGTGGTGGAGGAGGAGGAATGCGAGGAGGTCGTGCCCTACCACCGCGGGTGGCCTGGTAAGAGATCTCCAGGCGTCGCACAGCGGGATAGCCCCCGAGCAAGTGGCTCTCCCGCCAGATTCTGCTCTCAGAGGGCAGCGAGGGGGAGGATGAGGATGGTGGTAGTAGTAGCAGTGAGGGGGGCTGCCTCGTCATGCAGCAGATCCGGCAGATCGAGTCCCCGGTCCGGTTTAACCAGCTGCGGTTCGGGGATGAGATCTGCGATGACGAGGCAACCAGGAGGGGGATGAAGAGAAAAGCTAAGAAGAAATAAGAAAACATCTTGTGTCCAGAAGTTTGTGTATGTCCCCCTCTCTGGGGCCCCCCGGTCCCCGCTGTGTGGCACCCGCTACCCACCCCGGCTCGGGCACTGTTGTGGGTCCGCAGCAGGGAGCGGGGAGATTACAGGCCATGACATTGCAGGGCGCCGCCTCTGTTTGTGGTAATGAAGGGGTAGTGACGTGTCTGATATGGAGCATAGTGTGGGAGGGCGGCCCCGTGGTGGGCAAGAGAGTGGCAGCCGGGACCGCATCTCCGGCGGTGAGTGCTGTGGTGTCTGGGTCCCAGTAAAGTGAAGGGGGAGGGGTCTGCGGCTTCGGCAGAGCCGGCTCATAAAAAGCAGGTGGTGGGGTCAGCTCCCCTGGCGGAGTCTGCGGCGAAGTCTGGCTGGGGGCCCCGCCGCCGGTGGACGCTGAGGGGGAGTGGCCTAGCCTGAGGCGGGGCGCCGGAGTTGCTGTGCCCAAGCTGTTTGTGGCCCAGGGTGTGGTGGTTGGGGGCGCTGTGCCTCGGGGGACTGGTACCGCCGGGGGGGGGGCCCTGGGGGTGGTCCCGGCTCCGGGTCAGCTCCGGGGGTCCCGCCATACCTCCCAACTTTTGAAGATGGGAAAGAGGGACAAAGGTTGCGGCAAAATTTTAGGCCACGCCCCAAACACACACATTTCCCAACTAGTCACACCCATGTCCATGCCCCAACCACACCCATTTAGCACTGGTGATCACACTGACTGGTACTGAGGGCACAGTGACTGGTACTGTGGGCACAATGGTACTGAGTAAAAGAAAGAAAGACAGAGAGAGAAAAAAGAAAACAGAGAGAAAAGAGAGAGCGAGAAAGAAAGAGAGGAAAGCAAGAAAGAACAGAGAGAAAGTAGAGAAAGAAATAAACAAAGAAAGGAGAAAGAAAGAACAGAGACGGAGAAAGAAAGAGGGAAAGAAAGAATAGAGAGAGAAAGAAAGATAAGAAAGAAAGAAAGAACAGAGAAAGAAAGAGGGGACAGAAAAAAAGAACAGAGAGAAAAAAAGAAAGAGGGGCTATTTGCTTCCTTTGCTAATATATCTGGGCAGCGTCTGCATCTTGCCAGAGCCTCTTTGGACACGGGTCTACAGCCTGTTTTTTCCAATTATTATGGGGAAATAGGCTGAACCTAATCAAGAGGGAGGTCACGTACCGCACGAGGAGACTAGGAGGGTTGGGTATGGTCAACCCAGTGGTGTTTTTTAGTAAACACCTTTCTTAAGGCAAACATCGCCAACCTCTGGTCAGATAGGGCTCCTCCGTGGGTATTCTCCTGTAGGGGGTGGTTTCGGCCTTTCTTCCAGGAATGGGAGACAGGAGGGCAGGTGAAGGACCTTCGTACACCTCATGGGCATCTTCCGGCTTACGTTACCCCGGTTCTGAAGGTGATCCGTCGGTGGGGTCTGGGAGTGTGGGAGATCAGGATCATGTCGAGAAGGTTTCTTGACAATAGGGTCCTGTTGACCCACTTTCAGAAGCCCCTGGCGCTCAGGGATTGCCCAAGTCGGGATCTGGAGGTGGGGCTCGGGTTATTGAACTCTAAGCGGATCCCCTTGAAGTTTTGGGACTTGGCTTGGCCCTGCTTCCATGGGAAGCTGTATGTGAGGGACAACCTGAAGTGCAGGAGCTCTGATGACCGGAATTGTCCCCGCGGGGAGTGTGGTGGCATGCTTGAAAGCATGGAGCACTTCCTGCTTCGGTGTCCCTTTAATACAGAGGTCTACAGCAGGGTGGGTGCTTCCATTGGCTGGCCCAGGCTGGCAGGCCTCTCCTATGCGGAGTGGGCCTATGGGGCATTCAGGTCCCTTGGTGGCCGAGATCGGGGCACTGTTTTCTTAGTTAGTTTAGTAACTAGGTTCTGCACGTGGAATGCACGGTGTCTAGTGTCTACTCAGCGGAAAGTCCTCCCCAGGGAAAAGGTGATTAGGAACATCCTGGGTGACCTGGCAAAAGTGCGCTCCCTGGAGTTTGAGAGGCTGGGTGCAGGGAGGGCCTCTCTTCTATGGAGGGGTTTCTCCTTTAATGTGCCCTAGGGTGAGTTAGGTTCTGTGTGCCTGTGATAGGGATGAGTTAGTCTTTTTTATCCTTTTATCTTTATTTTGTAGGGTCAGATAGATGTGTAGGGACAGGGAGGGACAGATAGGGACAGTCTTTAGGGACAGGTAGTTAGTATTAGGTTGGTAGTGAGGGTCAGTGAGGGACAGGTAGGGGCAGGTAGGGAGAGGTTGGTAGGGCTATAGGGACAGGATTTTCTCTTTTGTGTTGTTAGGGAGGGTCAGGGTGATGTGCGGTAGATTAGGGTGAGAGCCTCTATGGTCTCCAGTTCCTGGTGGTGGGCTGTAACCCTCACTCATAGATTTTGGTTTTGGAATTGGTAACCCGGGTATAGGGCTTGCAAGCATTGAACTTGGGCCTGTTCTTTGGTCATGGTTAAGGTGTATAGTGGTTATTATTGATAGGTGTTATTATTGATATATGTTATTATAAGGTTGTGTATATATACTGTATATATATGTTGTATGTGTACTATAATGCTTGTAGGGGATTTAGTTTAGGTGGGGTGGTGGGTTTCTTGGGGGGAGGGGGATGGGTTTTGGATAATGCACCAGCAGAATAGTGAGTGCAGCTCTGGAGTATAATACAGGATCAGTACAGGATCAGTAATGTAATGTATGTACACAGTGACTGCACCAGCAGAATAGTGAGTGCAGCTCTGGAGTATAATACAGGATGTAACTCAGGATCAGTAATGTATGTACACAGTGACTGCACCAGCAGAATAGTGAGTGCAGCTCTGGAGTATAATACAGGATGTAACTCAGGATCAGTAATGTAATGTATGTACACAGTGACTGCACCAGCAGAATAGTGAGTGCAGCTCTGGGGTATAATACAGGATGTAACTCAGGATCAGTAATGTAATGTATGTACACAGTGACTGTACCAGCAGAATAGTGAGTGCAGCTCTGGAGTATAATACAGGATGTAACTCAGGATCAGTAATGTAATGTATGTACACAGTGACTGCACCAGCAGAATAGTGAGTGCAGCTCTGGAGTATAATACAGGAGGTAACTCAGGATCAGTAATGTAATGTATGTACACAGTGACTGCACAAGCAGAATAGTGAGTGCAGCTCTGGAGCATAATACAGGATGTAACTCAGGATCAGTAATGTATGTACACAGTGACTGCACCAGCAGAATAGTGAGTGCAGCTCTGGGGTATAATACAGGATGTAACTCAGGATCAGTAATGTAATGTACACAGTGACTGCACCAGCAGAATAGTGAGTGCAGCTCTGGGGTATAATACAGGAGGTAACTCAGGATCAGTAATGTATGTACACAGTGACTGCACCAGCAGAATAGTGAGTGTAGCTCTGGAGTATAATACAGAATGTAACTCAGGATCAGTAATGTAATTTATGTACACAGTGACTGCACCAGCAGAATAGTGAGTGCAGCTCTGGAGTATAATACAGGATGTAACTCAGGATCAGTAATGTAATGTATGTACACAGTGACTGCACCAGCAGAATAGTGAGTGCAGCTCTGGGGTATAATACAGGCTGTAACTCAGGATCAGTAATGTAATGTATGTACACAGTGACTGCACCAGCAGAATAGTGAGTGCAGCTCTAGAGTATAATACAGGGTGTAACTCAGGATCAGTAATGTATGTACACAGTGACTGCACCAGCAGAATAGTGAGCGCAGCTCTGGAGGATAATACAGGATGTAACTCAGGATCAGTAATGTAATGTATGTACACAGTGACTGCACCAGCAGAATAGTGAGTGCAGCTCTGGAGTATAATACAGGTTATAACTCAGGATCAGTAATGTAATGTATGTACACAGTGACTGCACCAGCAGAATAGTGAGTGCTGCTCTGGAGTATAATACAGGAGGTAACTCAGGATCAGTAATGTAATGTATGTACACAGTGACTGCACCAGCAGAATAGTGAGTGCAGCTCTGGGGTATAATACAGGATGTAACTCAGGATCAGTAATGTAATGTATGTACACAGTGACTGCACCAGCAGAATAGTGAGTGCAGCTCTGGGGTATAATACAGGAGGTAACTCAGGATCAGTAATGTAATGTATGCACCAGCAGAATAGTGAGTGCAGCTCTGGAGGATAAGGATTATTAGAGAATCTACCGTAGTTGCCCCATATAGTCACTTTGTGAAGGATTGTCAGTTATATACAGACTAGAGCAGTGTCTTGTGCTGATCGTGGAGGACGATAACCTTCTTTCCATTAGATACTGGTGTGGAGTAAAGAATATCTATGTCGCCTCCGAACAAAAGGCCCCAAGATTAAAACCATAAAAATCCGCGTTCTCTGCAGGGAGCAGTCAGACGCTGCCGCGGTTTCTTTTCCCTTTGTGTCGCCTTCATTAATATTCGCAGATATTTGTTCTTATTGGTGTTTTATCTCAGAAAGTTTCCAGGACTATTGGCGAGATAACGGCGGACGGTTCCCCGCGGCTCAGATGCAGCAGATAAGACAGAAGTCAGAGACGTCACCGTCTCGTAAGGAAAGGAAATCAGGGTGAGACGTGGATCAGAGCCTTACAAGGAGCAAGATCCACCAGCAGCACAGAGTATTTCAGGAGATGACTGATCTTCCGGGAGATCGATTATCGGATCTCTGTAGATGTGGAGGAGATGGCGCGGTGCGCGGGCTCAGAGCCGCTGATAAATCATGGCGACAGCTCAGCCCTCCCCTAGCTAATAACTGCTCTTAACGGGCGAAAAGTTTACTGTCCTGGGGCAGATTGGGCATGGTGACTGGCAGCTGCGCCCCTCCTACCAGCCAACTGCAAAGTTTTTATTATACATAAGGAATGGGGGGATTATTGGGACTCCCAATACTACCCTGCACTGCACACTTCTATATTCATTACAGGACCAATTAGTCCCTGTGCGGACGTGCGTAACCGAGGAGCGCAGTGACGTCCGAAACCTCAGCTTTACAGAGTTACATACTTCACACAGCTGAGGCTTTGCTACAGTTGTATTCAATGTAGACAATCCACTGTGAGACCAGCACCAGCACACAGCTCTCTCCTGTCCTGATAGTCTGCTACAAAGTGCCAGTCTGAAGTCCGGAACCTTTGTAGTTCGGAATCTTTGTAATCTGGAATCTTTGTAGTCTGGAACCTTTGTAGTTCGAAACCTTTGTAGTCCGGAAGCTTTGTAGTTCGAAACCTTTGTAGTCCGGAACCTTTGTAGTTCGGAATCTTTGCAGTCCGGAACTTTTGTAGTCTGGAATCTTTGTAGTCCGGAACCTTTGTAGTTCGGAACTTTCGTAGTCTGGAACCTTTGTAGTTCGAAATTTTTGTAATTTGGAGTCTTTGTACTCCGGAACCTTTGTAGTTCGGAACCTTTGTAATTCGGAATCTTTGCAGCAAGGAACATTTGTAGTCTGGAACCTTTGTAGTCCAGAATATTTGAAGGTCGGAAACTTTGCAGTCCGAAACGTTTGTAGTCCGGCACCTTTGTAGTCCGAAGCCTTTGTAGTTTTTAAACTTTTGTAGTCCGGCACCTTTGTAGTCTTTAAACCTTTGTAGTCCTAAACCTTTGTAGTCTGAAAACTTTGTATTCCAGAAGCTTTGTAGTCTGCAACCTTTGTAATCCGGAACGTTTGTAGTCTGGAACCTTTGTAGTCTGTAATATTGTAGGCTGGAACCTTTGCAGTCTGGAACCTTTGTAATCCTGAACCTTTGTAACAACTGGACGCAGCTACCATTGGTACCACTAGATGGCACTAGAGAGAGATAATTTGCATGTTTTTCCCAGGGAGCATTGGCAAGAAGACTTGATACTCAGCTGGTAGTTCTGCACCCCAAAAAATGATATAAAACTGTAGATTCCATAATGGGGCTGTGCTATAAACAATGTATCCATAGGATTGATGATAAATGGGGGTTTAGAGAAAGTGGGGCCCTGGGCAAAAGTTTAAAGTGGGGCCCCAAATGCTCATATATTTCGGTTGTATTTACATGTGAGGTGTTCAGGCCATTAGGCGAGCCTGATCGACAATAATTAAGTCATTCAACGCTTGTTTCCGAGTTTCTTTACACCAGTTGAGGAAGAATGATGGGCACAGATAGTCCTTGATAATGCATGTCCCATATAGTACATATAGTATAATGCACTCCCCATGGTCCTTGATAGAATATACTGCAGCCCCCCTCAGAGTATACTACAGCCACACACACAACATAATGCAGCCCCCCACACATACACACACAGTATAATGCAGCCACATACAGTATAGTGCAGCCCCACACACACATTACAGTGCAGCTCCCCCCACACAGTATAGTGCAGCTCCCCCCACTCACAGTACAGTGCAGCTCTCCCCCCACACAGTACAGTGCAGCTCTCCCCCACACAGTATAGTGCAGCTCCCCCCACTCACAGTACAGTGCAGCTCTCCCCACACAGTACAGTGCAGCTCTCCCCCCACACAGTATAGTGCAGCTCCCCCCACTCACAGTATAGTGGAATTCCCCCACAGTACAGTGCAGCTCCCTCACACACAGTATAGTGCAGCCCACACACACAGTACAGTGCAGCTCCCCCACACAGTACGGTGCAACTTCCCCCCACACACACAGTATAGTGCAGCCCCCACTCACAGTATAGCGCAGTTCCCCCCCACACAGTATAGTGCAGCTCAACCCCACATAAAGTATAGTGCAGCTCCCCCCACAAACGGTATAGTGAGCTCCCCCACACATGGTATAGTGCAGCTCCCCCAAAACCAGTATAGTGCAGCTCCCCAACACACAGTATTGTACAGCTCCCCCACACACAGTATAGTGCAGCTTCCCAACACACAGTATAGTGCAGCTCCCCAACATACAGTATAGTGCAACTCCCCAACACACAGTATAGTACAGCTCCCCCCACAAACAGTATAGTGCAGCTCCCCACACACAGTATAGTGCAGTTCCCCCACACACAGTATAGCGCAGTTCCCCCACACACAGTATAGTGCAGTTCCCCCACACACAGTATAGTGCAGCTCCCCCAACACATAGTACAGTGCAGCTCCCCAACACATAGTACAGTGCAGCTCCCCAACACATAGTACAGTGCAGATCCCCCAACACACAATATAGTGCAGCTCCCCAAACACACAGTCAGGGCCAGCATTAGGGGCAGGCAGACCAGGCAGCTGCCTAGGGCCCTCGCTCCTCCAGGGGCCTCCAGCCCCCAGCTAATAGGGCCACTATGGGGCCCGGCGCTGCCCCCATTGCTCATTTAACTTATCGGAATCATAGATGCCGATACAGTTGAAAGCAGTGATGGAGGAAAGAGCATCAGACCCTCCCTCTCCCATCAATCCCTCCCTGCTTGTGACTCAGCGGGCGCGCGATGACGTCACTTCATCATGCGCCACGCTGTACAAGCAGTGGAGCCGAAGAGACGGGAGCAGAGCCTGGAGCAGCGTGGGGAAAAAGGAGGGGTGAGTATTGTGTGTGTATGCATTATTGTGTGTGTATTTGTTGCATTTTGCTGTGTGTGTGCGTGCGTGTCTACACTATACTGTGTGTTGGGGAGCTGCACTATACTGTGTGTTGAGGAGCTGTACTATACTGTATGTTGGGGGAGCTGCTCTATACTGTATGTTGGGGGAAGCTGCACTATACTCTGTGTATAGTGTGCAGAGGGGGGAGTGATGGGAGAGGGAGCGTCTGACAATCTCTCCAACACTGCTTTCAACCGTATCGGTGTCTATGATGCCGATAAGTTGAATGAGAGATGGGAGCGGCGCAGGGCCCCATAGTGGCCGCGTGCAGTGCCACTATTAGCTGGGGGCCTCTGAAGGAGCGGGGGCCCTAGGCAGCTGCCTGGTCTGTCTGCTCCTAACGCCGGCCCTGGGTCCAGATACTGAGACACAGTGGATCCTGCGAGCCTAAAGTCCTTAATGTGAATGGATCAGTAGTGAGCATGTGCAACCACCATACAAAGTGACATGAGCAGAGGTCGCACATGCTCATTACTGATCCATTCATATCCAGGACTTTGGGACCTCTGTTCTCACGAACATTGAGAGTTCCTGTAATGGGACCCCCAGAAATCATGGGACAACCACTTTGAGGGAAGATTGACCAGCTGGTTAGAAAGTCTTCTTGGAAATAGCCCATTAGAAAAAAAAAAAACATGCAAATTCTCGTGGCAGAAAAGAAGACTGACTAGTTCTTATTGTTTTGGGGGGTTGTTTTTTTTCCTTTGAGGATGCTGTCCTCCCCCCCCCCCCAGAACAGGGCTAACCCCAGGTTAACCCATATGTGGTCAGTCTTGCTTCCCCGATCCCATTCCCAGCTCATAAAAAGGCAACAACATCTATATTCCCATCACAGGTTTGGATGTATTTGTGCACTATATTGTATACTGAGGGAGGACATTGTGCACCATCCTAATGTCAACCCTTCCCGCAGACATCTCCAGTCTATATAGTACACCATTGTCCAGACAGCAGTAAATAAGAAAAGCCTGATAAATCAGGAGGAGCGTGGCTGTCACCGCTGAGCGATGGCGTCCGTAAGACACAGAACACTGCGACACATTCAGAGATCATAACTTCAGTAAACAAGGCTGGGAGCTCACAGAGGTTTTAATCATAGTGACAGAATTATCCCTGGAGATCAGCAGCCGAAGGAGAACATTCATTAATGGATACGTCAGGGTCTTCTCATCGTCTGCTGCACATGAGTGTTGTGCAGGGAAAGAATCTGAACAGCGTCTAAAATGAATGAGAAACCACGTAATCTTGAATAGAGGTGAACAAAAAGATCTGCAAGTTCCTGGTCCATTGGCCATGTCGTAAGTCCATAACCGCCAGACCAGAGCACTATGAACCTACTCCTACCTGCCGGCATCCCTGGAGCCTTTTCCGGTTAGCACCTGACGTCATGAGTGCGTTTCACTGTATCTATGACATTGTGGTGGACCTACTAATAGTACGACACATCTGGAATTCGGCAGGAAGGAGAAGGCTCACAGGGCTCTTGACCGACAGCCATAGGCTCACGACGAGGCCACTGGACCATAGTCCTTCAAATCTTTTTGCTCAACTCTAGTATTGAGTATGGTTCAGTCTCTAGATAGCTGAAATAGAAATAAGGTGGGCACAAATGGGCAACTGGCCCAAAAGGGAGAGATTCCTTTCTGTCCACTTTGAATCACCTCACGGTGTTGGAAGGGTTCACCAAAATTTGCCAATCGCAAGAATCCCCAAGAATCAGCTATGACCTGAGATGAAACATGACAGCAAGTATTCAAATTTCCTGCAGTGCCCCCACAGGAAAAAAAAGGTATTAGGCCATTTTTATTGAAATTGAATCTCCGTAACCTTCTCTATAAAGCCTTTTAATGCACAGTACAGGGGGCACCACTAGCCCTGAGTTCTGCACATCCGATCACAACTTACTAAAAATGCAACTACAGTATTTCCCCTAGTTTATTTATTGGGTAGTGTTTGATCACTTTATGGGCACTATATGTTATACTAAAGGAGGGCATAGTGCACCATACAGCTGAAGGCCAAACCTGTTGGGGCAGATCCTCAAATGTGGAGGCCCTTAGGATAATTGTCCCTTAGCTGTAATTTACATCCTATCCGTAAACTTTAAACTTAACCCTAATCTCAACCCAAACTTTAATCCTAACTTTAGTGTTAGATTTTTCATACACCCAGACTCAACCCCAACCTAGTCCCTAATCCTAACTCAACCTAAAGCCTATCTTAACTGGGAAATAAGACGGATGAACTTCTAGCTCTGTGTAAAACCCACTTGGAGTACAAGGAATGCAGTCTCATGTGCTTCACAGAAACCTGGTTACATGGGGATGTTCCTGACGCAAGTGTTTTGATTCCAGGGTTTCACATGGTCCGGGCTGATAGAGACAAAGCTAAGTCTGGTAAGAAGAAGGGTGGTGGAGTGATATTATACATTAATAACAGATGGTGCAATCAGCGTCATATTACTGTTAAAGAAATTCACTGCACTCAAAACATTGAACTCTTAGCAGTTGGCCTCAGGCCCTACTATTTACCTAGAGAATTTTCCATTTGCATTACAGTAGTCCTGTATATCCCTCCATCCGCAAATCAAGAGGCGGCTGGGGAAGTATTGTCAGGGGTGTTAGACCGCATTCAGACAAAGCACCCAAACTCGTTAACTGTAATCTCTGGGGACTTTAACAGAGCCATGATCTCAAAGACTCTTGCAAAGTTCTATCAATATGTAAAATGTGCCACAAGAGACAGCAGTATACTGGATCTCCTCTATGCGAATGTTAAAGATGCCTATTCATCATCTGCACTGCCCCCCTGGGGAAATCAGACCATAACCTCATACTATTGTCTCCATCATACCAAACTGTTGTCAGTAAACAGCCAGCCACAATAAAATTAATTAGGAAGTGGAATCCAGAGGCAGAAGAGGCTCTACAAGACTGTTTTGACCTCACAGACTGGGAGGTGATTTGCGACAGGGGAGAGCATGATAATGTAAATGATATTGTAGGGCGAGTAACGGATTATATACATTTTTGTACTGACACTGTTGTACCAGCTAAAAAGATTCGATGTTATGCAAATAACAAGCCTTGGATTACAAAAGAATTGAAACACTTACTAAACAAGAAAAAACTGGCATTTAAAATGAAGGATACTAAGAAACTGAAATTGATACAAAGGGACTTAAAGGGGAAAATTAAGAATGCCCGTGAGGCATTCCGAATTAAATTAGAAAATAAACTGTCACACAACAATTCCATGGAGGTGTGGTCGGGCATGAAACAGCTAACTGGGTTTAAGGCAAAGTCGGAGCATGGGGAAGTGGATCTGCCCTGGGCTAATGAAATGAATGAGTTTTTCAACAGATTCACCAGCACAAGCACAGCGTCATCAGAAATGGGGATGGATCTGGGAAAAGATCTGCAGCATTGACATTGGGGGATAAGCTGCCTGCCTTAACTGTCTCCCAAAGCGACGTGAGAAGACAGTTTAGCAGTCTTGTTATTGGCAAAGCAGCTGGGCCTGATGGCCTCAGCCCACGTGTCCTCAGAGCATGTGCCAACCAACTGTGTACTGTCTTCCAGCACCTGTTTAACTGGAGCCTTCTATCACAGGGGGTACCAGAACTGTGGAAGACCACCTGCCTGGTGCCGGTTCCTAAGACCACTTTTCCAACTTCCCTACAAGACTATCGTCCAGTGGCCTTAACATCGCATGCTATGAAGTCCTTGGAGAGAATAATACTCGCCTACTTGTGCCCGAGGGTGAGGGCCTACACTGACCCCCTGCAGTTTGCGTACCAGCAGAGATTGGGGGTGGATGATGCTGTAGCGTCTCTGCTACATACAATGCATTCGTTCTTGGACAATGATGGAACTGCAGTGCGCGCTATGTTCTTTGACTTCTCTAGTGCTTTCAATACCCTACAGCCGCTCTTACTACGTAATAAGTTGACTGCTATGGCGGTAGATGAGGGGATGGTGAACTGGATAAGTGACTACCTGACAGACAGGCCGCAGTTTGTAAGGATGGGGGAGGTGGTATCTGACAGTGTACGGAGCAGTGTGGGAGCCCCTCAGGGTACAGTGCTGTCACCCTTCCTCTTCTCATTGTATACAGCTGACTTTCAGTATAAATCTGATTTTTGTCACCTCCAAAAATTCTCAGATGACTCCGTGATTGCAGGGGGCATTGTGGGGGGCCGGGGGGAGGAGGAATATAGAAGGGTGGTTTCTGACTTTGTGGATTGGTGTCAGACTAACTGTCTAGAACTAAATGTAAAGAAAACCAAGGAGATGGTGGTGAGTTATAGAAGGAAAAAGGAAGATTACATACCAATCACCATTGCTGGCCAGGAGGTTGAGATTGTTGAGAGCTACAAATATTTGGGGGTTCACCTTGACAGTAAACTCGATTGGAGGTGTCATACAGAAAAGGTTTACAAGAAGGGAATGAGCAGACTGTACTTTCTGCGGAAGCTCAGGTCGTTCAATGTGTGCAGTAAAATGCTGGAGATGTTATACCAGTCCGTTGTAGCAAGCGCCATCTTTTTTTGCTATCATTTGCTGGGGCAGTAGTGTGCGAGTAGCTGACGCTAATAAACTCAACAAACTTATCAAGAAGGCAAGCGCAGCTGTTGGCCTCCATCTTGACTCTTTTGAGGAGGTATTGGAGGATAGAATTCAGAAGAAGTGTAGGGCAATAATGAACAATAACACACACCCACTATACGAGCTGTTCTTGAATCAGAAGAGCACATTCAGCAGCCGTCTAATCCTACTAAGGTGCAAGAAGGAGAAATTCAGGAAATCGTTTCTACCTACTGCTATGGGGATGTATAATAATTTCCTAAGGGTGGTAGAAAATAATGACTGATGGCTGGTGTACTAATGTCAATTAACATTATCTTATATATACCTGAACTACACACTTTTATTTATTATGTAATGTTGGTACACCTGTGCAAGATTTGTGTCCTATTTTATGTATTTTGTGTCCTATTTTATGTAATATTTTATGTACTGCTGTTTGTATTGCTGCTGTAATACTGTAATTTCCCCCGGGATCAATAAAGTGTATCGTATCGTATCGTATCGTATCGTATTAACCCCAACTGTATCCCTAACCTTGTTCTTAACCTTATTTCTAACAATAAACTTAACCTCAACTCGAATCTTGTCTCTAACCCTAATCTTAGCTCCTCCCTTAAACCAACCACAAACCCAATCTTAAACTTAAACTGGTCATACACATGAGATGGCTGTTGGTTGAACGATGCTTAGACCAATGGTTTGGGCAGATAGCCATCTCAGCCGACTCTCCCATATACAGGATCACTCATTCGCCTGAGAGCTTCTATTTTCTCGAAGAGAAAGCCACAGGCTCACATGTCGATTGGCTGTGATTGGTAGTCCAAAATTGGACATACCCAATCGACAAATCCCCTACCCGAAAATACTCAATAGAGGATCAGCCGAACCCATTGATATTGGTGGGTTCACCTGACATTAGGCTAATGTGTATGTACCTAAACCTCAGCACTAACCTTAACTTTAAACTCAACCCAAACTTCATCTTTAACTCTACCGATCTAATATTGATTACCTATCCTAACAATGAGCCATCAAAAACATAAACCTAGACAACCCTTTTATCCCTAATCTCTCCCTAAATCTTAATTCCAACCTTCAATTTGACCTTAACGCTAACTGTAACCTAAGCCCATAAGTCACAACTTAATGCCAACCACCTTTTTCTAAACTCTACCATCTGTGAAAGGTTACAGGTATTATCCATAAGACATTCCTATGAGCCACACTAATGGTGTCGATGAGGAAGCCTGCGTCTCGAATTGTAATACTCCGATATAAAAGGTCATATTTGCATTCCAAGAGCTCACGCTGTGCATTTGTACAGTACACAGATCATGATTCATTACAGCCGAACGTAAAAATCCCAATAATCCTTTGTCAAGTTCGGTGACAGATAAGGTGATCCGTGTCTCCCGGGGTAATGAGAGACTTGATTATCTCTTTTAAGAGTCTCCAGTAAAACTCCCCGCTTCCTCCCGTTCTTAGGATTCTCCTTCTCCCAACGGCTAATTTCTCATGAAATTATAGGCCTGCAGGTTGTAATTCACTCAAACAATGGCAATTAGTCTCCACATTCATCCCTGTGTCTTCAGTGCCAAGGAAGAGAAGATAATATTTATGTTTGATTTTTAATTATTGCCTTTTAACGAACCAATAATGCTGATTGGAGGTAGAGAACCGCCATCTACACGAATTACAGCAATGGTCGCCAATTCTGAAACAATGGTTAGGGTGTTTCCTCAAAATAAGTCCTTGAATTGCCCTCTGCCAAGTTTTGTTAAAATTTTGCTTCTAGTTTCTGAGAAAGTTGGACGTTTAGCAACATGACCACCACTTCAATCGGGCCAAATTGACCAGACTAGAGGACATGTAGTACTATAAATATTCCAGATCTGTTTCAGTAGATAAGGAGCATCCTCTCCAATGTTGACGGGTTTTTTTTTCCAGCAGGAGACATTATCAAAGACAGACTATGAGGTCCAGCAACTATGTTCTTGGTTGAACCTCCCAAACTTTTGATTAACCACCACCAAAACACGGAATAAGACCTTTTATTCTTCACCACAACCAATCTGTTTTGAGTAACTACCATCAAAACATGAAATGAGACCTTTTATCCTTCACCACCACCAATTTGTTTTGGTGTTCCGAAAGAAAACACTTTCGAGATTGAGATTGACAATGAGATCAGCTCTGTTTCTGACCTGAAGACCTCATCAGCGCAGGGTTGGGTTTGAATACAATTATTTCAAAGGAAACCCATTCAAGAAGGAAATTGACATTGAGGACAGATCTTTTGAGGACATAATCAGAGCAGGGTTGGATTCGAATGATTGATGACCTTAGATTTTTACGGATCACCATGTTGAGATTGGAATATTCGCAGAGTAATTGAATGTTTTGATTGGCTTAGTTTAGACCACAATTCTTACAAAATTTACAATAGTTATAAAATTACAACTTAAAATAATTACCCAAAATGTTTTACAATTTAAAACATTTTAGGCCACTTCTCCTTTTTTTCAAAGTCACATTCCCATTCTATATATTTTTCAAAATCGGCTAAAAGTGTCTAAAGATCAAAAAAAAAAATTTGGCACAAGGTGTATATGCCATTTTTTGGCAAAAATTTGAGCCAATTTAATTTCTGCTTTGTACCATTGAGGACCCATGTCTTGGTGGGTCTAAAAGGTATTCTGATCATCTAGGTCATGGTCTTATGGTCATTGGTAATATTATTACATTGTATCTGGTCAATACAGTGACATTCTACGTACTTTGGTGGAACTTCTATATATTACGATAGATCAGAACAATTTTGGCAAGTTTTGAAATTACATCTGCAATTTACAAAACTTACCAGATCCTTGCTTTTGTGCTTATGAGATAGCTGATTGAATATGGTCCTCTAAGCCATGGTCATCAAGTCAATGTTTTAAGACTCCTTTTAGATTGAGTTGCCGGGTATTTTCTTCCTTGGAGGATCAGAAAATTTGGAGAAGATCTACACATTTGGAAATGTTGCCAACCTAGTAATATTGAATCCTAATTATCCCTTTCCAAGTCACTAGGTTAGTAATCCAGATCTGAGCTTCACTGTCAGAGCCAACATTTGTAGACTCAAAATAGGCGCAAGAACAGAAACGACCTTCACAACATCCAACCATCATCAACATCATCACCCGAACATGAGATGTTTTATTTATAGACTACATTCTATTTTCTTTTAGGTGACCATCAGCAAAATTATAATCACCTCGTGCTCAATAACGCCTCCCAGACACCCACAAACGGTAAGACACTTTCTAGGTTTTAGGACTGTATACATTTTCAAACCTTGAGGGACCCTAGAACGCAAATAGGGTTGCAGAGGTCCTGACTGCATCCAAGACCATTGGCCATTTTTCGAGAAGAAAGAATGGCCAGGTGCCCTATAAACAAATGATAGTAGATTGTCAGCTCATAGGGGCAGGGCTACTGATGCCTAATGTACAGTCATGGCCAAAAGTTTTGAGAATGACACAAATATTATATTTTCACATGATCTGCTGCCCTCTGGTTTTTATGTGTGTTTGACAGATGTTTTTATCACAGACAGAAATATAATAATTGCAAACATATGAGTAACAAAAGCTTATATTGACAGTTAGAATGAGTTAATGCAGCAAGTCAATATTTGCAGTGTTGACCCCTCTTCTTCAGGAACTCTGCAATTCTCCCTGGCATGCTCTCAATCAACTTCTGGACCAAATCCTGACTGATAGCAGTCCATTCTTGCACAATCAATGCTTTCATTTTGTCAGAATTTTTAGGTTTTTGTTTGTCCACCCGTCTCTTGATGATTGACCACAAGTTCTCAATGGGATTAAGATCTGGGGAGTTTCCAGGCCATGGACCCTAAATCTCTATGTTTTGTTCCCTGAGCCATTTAGTTATCACCTTTGCTTTATGGCAAGGTGCTCCATTATGCTGGAAAAGGCATTGTTGATCGCCAAACTGCTCTTGGAGGGTTGGGAGAAGTTGCTCTTGGAGGACATTCTGGTACCATTCTTTATTCATTTTGTGTGTTTTTAGGCAAGACTGTGAGAGAGCCGATTCCCTTGGCTGAGAAGCAAGCCCACACATGAATGGTTTCAGGATGCTTAACAGTTGGCATGAGACAAGACTGGTGGTAGCGCTCACCTTGTCTTCTCCGAATGAGACGTTTTCCTGATGTCCCAAACAATCGAAAAGGGGATTCATCAGAGAAAATAACTTTACCCCAGTCCTCAGCAGTCCACTGCCTGTACCTTTTGCAGAATATCAGTCTGTCCATGATGTTTTTTCTGGAGAGAAGTGGCTTCTTTGCTGCCCTCCTTGAGACCAGGCCTTGCTCCAAGAGTCTACGCCTCACAGTGCGTGCAGATGCACTCACACCTGCCTGCTGCCATTCCTGAGCAAGCTCTGCACTGCTGGTAGCCCGATCCCGCAGCTGAAACACTTTTAAGAGATGGTCCTGGCGCTTGCTGGTCTTTCTTGGGCGCCCTGAAGCCTTTTTGGCAACAATGGAACCTCTCTCCTTGAAGTTCTTGATGATGCGATAGATTGTTGACTGAGGTGCAATCTTTCTAGCTGCGATACTCTTCCCTGTTAGGCCATTTTTGTGCATTGTAATGATGACTGCACGTGTTTCTTTAGAGATAACCATGGTTAACAGAAGAGAAACAATGATGCCAAGCACCAGCCTCCTTTTAAAGTGTCCAGTGGTGTCATTCTTACTTAATCATGACAGATTGATCTCCAGCCATGTCCTCATCAACACCCACACCTGTGTTAATGGAGCAATCACTGAAAAGAGGTTAG
Source organism: Oophaga sylvatica (assembly GCA_033576555.1). Lineage (NCBI taxonomy): Eukaryota > Metazoa > Chordata > Amphibia > Anura > Dendrobatidae > Oophaga > Oophaga sylvatica. The sequence continues at coordinate 22,911 of JARQOD010006572.1, read as the reverse complement.
CTGGTCCTTTTAAGGCAGGGCTGCAATGATGTTGAAATGTGTTTTGGGGGATAAAGTTCATTTTCTAGCCAAATATTGACTTTGCAAGTAATTGCTGTTAAGCTGATCACTCTTTATAACATTCTGGAGTATATGCAAATTGCCATTAGAAAAAGTGAAGCAGTAGACTTTGTAAAAATTAATATTTGTGTCATTCTCAAAACTTTTGGCCATGACTGTAAGTAGTTTATACTACGTTGCATCTGTCCTGTATTGTATTCCATACTGTTTTAATATTTGTGTTTGTTATACGTGTGTATATCATAATTATATTGGGGTATTTCACCTACCTTCAGAGAAATGACAACCAGGTACTAATTTTTGTTCCACATTGGAGACCACCCACCAACGCATTGAGCAGATCAACCTAATATGTTTGGGGTTTGGGTGTAGCGAATTGACTCATTCGATAAAAAATTAGGAAAAAACATATCCTTATTTTGATAGAATGGCTTTATCTTCAATTGAACTTGGTCAACTAGGCTCTACCTTAAATTTTGAAGCCTTCAGTTTACTAAAGATCCTCATTTTTAGGCACATTGGTAGCATTGCTGAGTTTTCTAGTGAAATTTGTCTTGCTGAGTATGTGTGAGTATATGGTTATGGTAGCATGTAGGGGTAGAAAGATACCAGTCTGATAAGAATATCCATGATTTCAATGGAGTCAAGTTCTTGTAACCATGTGTTCTTCTAGATCTTTGGCGACCTTGGCTGGAAATCGTTATTCATCTTCCATACCATGATAATTTCCAAACAAAGTTTGAGAAGTTTAGTAAAAAATCAATATCCTAGGAATTCTGTGCATTAGATGATCTTAGGAGCTCTGGAGAAGGATCATATTACCAATGGCCACCAATGTTGTCTTCTGATTTGTCTCCATGACATATCAGAAGATCACCAAAGATAGAACTTCTCTTCATTTCTACACATTCGACCATGTGTAATGCTGATAATGAAAATTGGAAGTTCAGAACTACGACTTTCCTGCAATGTTGACTTCTGATGTGTCGTAAGTGGAATGAAGTTCCAACACAACATTGATTCAAAGGTGGTGGGAACTCCATATTGAAACTACATCCCTCAGCATTGAAACTGAAACACCGAGAAGGAAAAGTCGTGAAATTATGGAAACCTCAGGATGGTTAGACATGTTAACAATTAGCAAACAATTAAAAAATGGACAATTTCAGGAGTATGACCAGTGTGACGATCTTCATTGTGTTGCCCTCTTGGTCTCCAGACCAAGCACAGATTATTATTGCATCCAAGACAAAAGCGGAACTCACTCTGAAGAGGACAGATCTTCATTCCAAGCCCCCATTGCTGTCTTACTCTGCACCATGATAGCCTTTTATAGCGGTGGCATGAGGTCAATTAAGAGGCCTTCATGAGGGGACATCACACTGGTCCTATTCCTGGGATTATAGGGTGACAATGTAAGGTGGCTGATCTCCTCTAGTCTTCATTTCAGGTACACTGACTGTTTAGAGTTTCATTGATTTGATGGTGGAACTAGTGGTTCGACCATTTCTCCAAAGTGTTCTAAGGAGCCATTTTTCAAAATGGCACCATATGGCTGGTAGTACTATGAGCAGCCTGTGTGGCCTGCAGTGTCTCTGGACTTATCCATCCTCTGATTTCCATAAGTCCAAAAGGCCAAAACCAAGAAAATATGTGGTGGTTCATCCATAGAGATGAGTCAATCTACCTCTGTTAAATTGGAAGCCCAATGAATAGGACAGTCTAGTGCTTCTTTCAAAATTATTGCATCTGAATTATTAAAATCTGAGGCTCATGAGTTTGGTTGTTAGAGTTATACAATATTTCCGGAGTTATATACTATATTATATCTGGATGTTATATGCGGAGAAGGTGACGGCCAATTGCGTACGTCTGGAGCAAAGTTTCGCCAGGGTGAAGTGTAATTCCGTCTGGTTCCTCTGAACTCCTGGAGATGTCTATTTGTAGATCACATAATTGTAGAGCGCGCCGGTGATTGACAGTGACCTCAGCTCTGCAGAGATCGGAGTCGACTGCAGAACATACAGCTCCCGCTGCGGAGTTTACTCTTGAAACATATGTAAATGAAACTCCAAGCTTCCAAAACGTTCAGATGTGTGACTGCTGGCGAAAACGAGCAGACGGTGGTTCTCCTAAATTGTATTTATGTACGAAACGACAAGATGCTTACACCCCGCAGTGATGAGGGTTTATTTATCTTCTTCTGGGCTGGAGGAGCTGGTATCTGAATGAATTAAACATGTTCTCATATATAAAAAGTGTATCAGCTGTACATACACAGTTGTGTGAAAAAATGTTTGCCCCTTTCCTGATTTCCTATTCTTTTGCATGTTTGTCACACTTAAATGTTTCAGATCACCAAACAAATGTAAATATTAGACAAAGATAACACAAGTAATCACAAAATGCAGTTTATAAATGAAGGTCTTTATTAAGGGAAAAAGAAATCCAAACCTCCAGGGCCCTGTGTGATAAAGTGATTGCCCCCCCTCTTAAAACATAAATTAACTGTGGTTTATCACATCTTTGAGTTCACTTTCCATAGCCACACGCAGGCCTGATTACTGTCACACTTCTCAATCAAGAAATCACTTAAATAGGATCTGCCTGACAAAGTGAAGTAGACCAAAAGATCCTCAAAAGGAAGACATCATGTCGAGATTCAAAGAAATTCTGGAACAAATGAGAAACAAAGTAATTGAGATCTATCAGTCTGGAAAAGATTAAAAAGCCATTTTTAAAGCTTTGTGACTCCAAAGATCCACAGTGAGAGCCTTTATCCACAAATGGCAAAAACATGGAACAGTGGTGAACCATACCAAAGTGGCCTGCTGACCAAAATTACTCCAAGAGCACAGCAATGACTCATCCAAGAGGTCATAAAAGACCCCACAACAACATCCAAAGAACTGCAGACCTCACAGCAACGACTTATCCAAGATGTCACAAAAGACCCCACAACAACATCCCAAGAACTGTAGACCTCACGTTCCTCAGTTAAGGTCACTGTTCATGACTCCACCATAAGAATGAGACTGGACAAAAATGGCCTGCGTGTCAGAGATCCAAGACAAAAACCACTGCTAAGCAATAAGAACATAAAGGTTCATTTTAGAAAACATCTTGATTATCCCCAAAACGTTTGAGAGAATACTCTGTGGGCTGACGAGACAAAAGCTGAACTTTTTGGAAGGTATATGTTTCATTAAATCTGGCGTAGAAGCAGCACAGCATTTCAGAAAAGGAACATCATACCAACAGTAAAATATGGTGGTGGTAATGTGATGCTTTGAGGCTGTTTTGCTGCTTCAGGACCTGGAAGACTTGTTGTGGTAAATGGAACCATGAAAAAAATCCATTCGGACATTCTCCAAAAAATCCTGAAAGAGAATGTCCCACCATCTGTTCGTGACCTCAAGCTGAAGCGCACTTGGGTTAGGCAGCAGGACAATGATCCAAAACACACAAGCAAGTCCATCTCTGAAAGACTTAAGAAAAACAAAATTAAGACTTTGGAGTGGCCTAGTCAAAGTCTTGACCTAAGTCCGATTGAGATGCTGTGGCATGACATTGAAAAGGCTTTTCATGCTGGGAAACCCTCCAATGTGGCTGAATTACAACAATTCTGCAATGATGAGTGCCCAAAATTCCTCAAAAACGTTGTAAAAGATGGCAGCCCAACCAGTTATTAGGTCTAGGAGGGCAATAACTTTCTCACACAGGGCCCTGTAGGTTTGGATTTCTTTTTTTTAAAGAACTTCATTTACCGTATTTTTCGGACTATAAGACGCACCGGACCATAAGACGCACCCCAAATTTTCAGAAGGAAAATTGGGGAAAAAAAATAATGTGTCAAATGGGGGTCCGTCTTACATTCCGAATTTAGCTTACCACTGTGTGGGGTGGTTGGGCACTGTGGGGTGGCTGTGTTCTGTGGGGTGGCTGTGTTCTGTGGGGTGGCTGTGTTATGTGGGGTGGCTGTGTTATGTGGGGTGGCTGTTTTATGTGGGGTGGCTGTGTTCTGTGGGGTGGCCAGGGTGGCCATATACTCACAAATCCGGTGGTGGCGGCGGCGCTCCCAATGCAGCTTGGCTGCGATGCGGTGGTGGTGTCCGGGCAGCAGCGGGCCTCTGGGCTGCGTGGGGGGCTCAGCCGGCATCTCGTCCCAGCCGGAAAGCCCCCCCGCAGCTGCGACGTGGTGCCTCCGGTGGCGGTCCCGATCCAAGGTGCGGTGGTGGTGTTCGGGCAGCAAGCGGGCCTCTGGGCTGCGTGGGGGGCTCCGCCGGCATCTCGTCCCAGCCGGAAAGCCCACCCGCAGCTGCGACGCGGTGCTGGCATGAGGAATGGCCGCCTGGGGCCTCCGGCAAGATGGCCGCCGCATACTCTCGTTCAAATCTCGGCAACGAGATCTCTTCCCGAGGACAAGATCTCGTTGCCGAGATTTGAACGAGAGTATGCGGCGGCCATCTTGCCGGAGGCCCCAGGCGGCCATTCCTCATGCCGGCACCGCGTCGCAGCTGCGGGGGGGCTTTCCGGCTGGGAAGAGATGCCGGCGGAGCCCCCCACGCAGCCCAGAGGCCCGCTTTCTGCCCGAACACCACCACCGCATCGCAGCCAAGCTGCATTGGGAGCGCCGCCGCCACTGAACTTTCCGGTATGTTGGGACCATAAGACGCACCCCCATTTTCCCCAAAAATTTTTGGGGAAAAAAGTGCGTCTTATGGTCCAAAAAATACGGTATAAATTGCATTTTGTGATTACTTGTGTTATTTTTGTCTAATATTTACATTTGTTTGGTGATCTGAAACATTTAAGTGTGACAAACATGGAAAAGAATAGGAAATCAGGAAGGGGGAAAACACCTTTTTTACACAACTGTATCTTTTACCAGGAGATACCCAGGTTATACCAGCTGTACATATATAATTATATACAGGAGAGGCCCAGGTTATACCAGCTGTACATATATAATTATATACAGGAGATGCCCAGGTTATACCAGCTGAGGAAGGGACGGATTCTGGAAATGTTTTTAAGTTGGAGGCGACAGGAGGTGGCAAGAGTTTGGATGTGTGGTTTGAAGGACAGGGCAGGGTCGAGAGCTACTCCGAGGCAGCGGATTTCAGGTGCGGGAGAGATCGTGATGCCATTTACCATAATAGATAGATCGGGTAGGGAAGATACGTGAGATGGAGGAAAGATGATGAGTTTAGTTTTGTCTACATTGAGTTTTAGGAAGCGAGAGGTGAAGAAGGAGGATATAGCTGATAGACACTCCGGGATTCTGGACAGCAGAGAGGTGACATCTGGGCCAGAGAGGTAGATCTGAGTGTCGTCCGCATAGAGGTGGTATTGGAAGCCATGGGACTTTATGCGTTGTCCTAGGCCAAGGGTATAGATGGAAAAAAGTAGGGGCCCCAGGACAGAGCTTTGAGGGACTCCAACAGAGAGAGGGCGGGATGAGGAGGTAGAGTGGGAGTGGGAGACGCTGAATGTGCGGTCGGAAAGGTAAGTGGCGATCCAGGACAGGGCAAGGTCTTTGATGCCAAGGGAAGAAAGAATCTGTAGCAGTAGGCAGTGGTCGACTGTGTCAAAGGCAGAGAACAGGTCATGGAGGAGGAGGATGGAGAACTGTCTGTTAGCTTTGGCTGTGAGTAAGTCATTAGTAATTTTGGTCAGGGCAGTTTCAGTGGAGTAGTGGGGGTGGAAGCCAGATTGGAGGTTGTCAAGGAGACATATATAATTATATACAGTAGATGCCCAGGTTATACCAGCTGTACATATAATTATATACAGGAGATGCCCAGGTTATACCGGCTGTATATACATAATTATATGCAGGAGATGTCCAGGTTATACCGGCTGTACATATATAATTATATACAGGAGATACCCAGGTTATACCAGATGTACATATATAATTATATACAGGAGATGCCCAGGTTATACCAGATGTTCATATATAATTATATACAGGAGATACCCAGGTTATACCAGATGTACATATATAATTATATACAGGAGATACCCAGGTTATACCAGCTGTACATATATAATTATATGCAGGAGATGTCCAGGTTATACCGGCTGTACATATATGATTATATACAGGAGATGCCCAGGTTGTATCAGCTGTACATAAATAATTATATACAGGAGATGCCCAGGTTATACCAGCTGTACATATATAATTATATACAGGAGATGCCCAGGTTATATCAGCTGTACATATATAATTATTGTAAGCTTTTCAGGGGATATAGCTCTGGGATCGCCGTCCGGGTAGACGGAGTGGCACGGAAACAGTTCGTTCACAGACAGCAGTTCTGGTAAAAACTGGCCGCAACCAGTTTTATTAAAGTCCACAGCAAACAGAACATAATCAAAACCAAATCATAAACATAAGCCCTGGGCTTGTCCAGCCACTTACTACACTTAGATAGATTTCCCTCTCTATCCGGGTCCAGACTCTAACAGCCTGTCCCCAAAACAACACATATGTTCAGTAGTTACCAGCATGGAGGTTCGCAGAGGCTCCTCTTTGTGTCTAAAGGCATATCCCACGTCCAGACTTGAGAGAGCTCCCCTCCTATTCAGCAGCTATCCGCATGGATTCTCACAGAGACTACTCCTGTGTCCGGGGTACATCGAGCACCCAGACTGAGACAGCTCATACTCCTGGAGACTCCTTCTTGTGCCTGGATTCCTTGTCCAGACTAAGCGAGCTCCCTGTCTGTGTTCGCAGACACCTACTTCTGGTCTCCTAATTAACAGCTGAGTGGTTTCAGGCCTGAGCTGCAAGTGTGTACTGAATGTAAGGTGTAGTGACCTTTCTCTACCACTAGGTTTACAAAGCCATACATTTCCCTTATACCAGTCAGCAAAGTATCTAGGTGAAATGTACACCCCATTCAACACACATATTCTCACTGTCTCACATATCCCCCCCCTCTTCTCCAGACCGGAGGGCTGGTCATCCAGACCGGAGGGCTGGTCAACAATCCAAAAGAGACAGTGAACTCTGGACCAGTCATGGCCTTCATCAGCTTCATCTTCACTACTGTCATCTGTATCTTCACCTGAGCCATAGCCAACATCAGCTTTCTCTTCATCTGAAGCATCCGCACTACCCTGTACCCTCCCAGGCCTATGCTCTCTGCGGGCCTCGGGTATCCTGCACGGTTTCATCTTGACCTTAGGGCCGGGCTCAGTTTCGATATAGTGCCTGGCCAGAAAAGTACGACCAGGTACGTCAGAACACCTCTGATGATTCTTCCTCAGAAACTCATGTACCTCCTGTCCTTGGTGCACTGACCATGTGTCACCAACTATCACAGAAGGTATAGGGGGTTTTTCACTTTTCTCTAGATCCCCTTGAACCCTCTTTAGCACATCTATTTTCTTGAATATCTGTTGACTCATAAAGTCTATTTCACAGACCTTAAGCTCCTCTGCCATGGTCTCTGACCATTTTAAGCTACACTGTTCAAATGATTGGGACTGTAGAAGGAGCTGATCATTTTTCTTTTGCAGTACACATAATTCATCCGCTAAGTCTCCAGCTGAATTGTAATGTTCTACCGTGACAACAGCATTCTTATATAGAGCCTTAGACTTATTGAGCAGCATTTGCTCTTGCAACGAGCAAACTGTATTCTTCCTTTTACTTCATTGACTTTCTCACGAAGATGCTCATGGCTTTCATCACACTCCATCACAGTTTGGAGTTTTTTCTGAGAAGTAATCAATTCATCTGGTACCTGTTGGACGTCCTTTATGTCTTTGGCCCCTTCTTCAGGCTCTTCTGGTAGAACATGCTCAGAAGCCCTACCGTCAGTCTTACATTCTACCTCTTCAGTCACATCATTATGGTCTCCAATATTTCCATTTATTCCGGCTTTCAAGTTCTCCTTGATAGCTGCATCTGTATACTCAGAACCCGCCGGATTCTTCTCTTCCACCACGTTCTGCATCCCATCTGAGCTCCCGTGTGTCTGCAGCGGCAACGGAGTGACACATCGCTTTTCCCATTTGTTGGGACGTGGCTCCGATGTAGACTCCATGAAAGTGCGCTTGAGCTCACCAATGCCAGCCTGATTTCTCAAAATCTCATCTTGTGACTTATTCAGATCCTTGGTGTCACTCGGGAACACCGCTGGCGCTCCGGGCGCCGAACTTCCAGCCTGAGCTTCACGAGTTGCAGCTACTGATCCGAACCGCAACCCGTCCACGCTGCTGTCTTCGGCAGAAACAGATTCCTGGACAGAGTCAGTCCCCATATCTTCAGTCTTGTTCCTCACAGCTTCACTTGAGACCTCAGCTTCTGATGAGGCATCTGGCTTGGTGACTACCACTTCTATGGCTTTTTCCACCTCTGCAGCATCTCCCTCAGAGTCCTTGGCACGATACAGATCCACACCATACCTTGGTAACTTCACATTTCCAACAGCATCCACTTGTGCTGTGTTCAGTTTCAGAGTCCTGCCTTTAAAGCTCAGCTCTTCTCCTTTCACCCTAGTCTTCGCCAGGGAACCGGCCAACTGTAAAACATCTTCAGATGCCATCTTCTGTCCGGCTGCAAGGTCAGCATCAGCCTTCCTCTCAGGACTCTCAACCTCCTCTGCTACCATGCCTTCCTCATTTGCACTGGTTGCTTGATTGTCAACAGATGATTCACTATCACTACCACTATCCCTGTCTGACCCCTTTTTCTCAGCCACATCCGGCTCACTTTCAGGGTTATACAATTCATTCTCATTCTCATCCTGCTCACTTTCAGGGGTATACAATTCATTCTCATTCACATCCTGATTTGGAACCTTAGTTAACATGTCATCCACAACATTAACTTCACCATCTGGTCCCTCAAGTATGTGACTATGTGACAACCCCAGCACTATACTTCTATATAGCTCAGGTACTAGGAGCTGGCTCACGACCTCTCCCTGGACTTCAGTGTCCCTATACAACAGGTTAGTGTTTATGGCAACATGAGGAAACCTCTCCTCAGAGCCAGGCTCTTGGGAAACCTCATTTAGAACAATTATATTTTCCTGTGCCGTTTTAAGAGTGGGGTCTCGCCATTGTTCACTCTCAAAATTGTCACAGGACACAGGTAAGTCAGGGACACTCGGTTCCCGAGAACCACCATCCTCGTCTCCCACCATCACCTGCAAAGGAATTTCATCTCTATCACAGTCATCATCATTATCAATATCATTATCATGATTATGATCAGTATCATCATCACTATCATGATCATCATCATTATCATTATCATGGTCATCATCATTATCATGGTCATCATCATTATCATGATCATCATCATCATTATCATTATCATCATCATCACTATCATTATCATCATCATTATTATCACATAAGTTTAACGGCCCACTAGCATTGTGTTCCGCCCCTCGGGACTGCGCACCCTCAGTAGGAGCTTCATCACACTGTCCATCAGAAACATTTTTCCCCCAGAGATCCTTAGACCGGGGAAAGTCATTACCCAGTATAACGGGGTGCACCAGGTTCTTCACTACCCCCACTTCACATGAAACCTCCCCGCGTTTGGGGATCAAGTCCACGACAGTCTCTGGGTAGACTTTGGTGTCTCCATGGACGCACACCACACTCAGGTGTTTATCAGGGATAAAGTCCCTATCAATCAGGCTGTCCCATACGGAAGTCACTGGACTCTCTGAGTCCAAGAGGGCCTGTGCTGGGCAGTCATTTACAACCACCGGGGACACCTGTGGTCCAGTCTCTTCGGCTGAGGTGGACACACACACAGGCTCTGCGCAGGGAGAGAGGGATCCGCCAACATCATAACACATAGGCTCCCCCCCTATTGGACAGTTGGCTGCAATTTCACGACATCTCCAACACTGTCCATCACACTCTCCCACCCACACGACCCCAACAGCTGGAACGCTCTTACCGGGAGAGTTCGGCGTCCAGGAACTCTGAAGTGACGACCTCTCAGACGGCTGGTCACGGAGGCAGTCTTTGGTGGCGAAGGCCCTCTCCATCAGGCTGACCAGACGATTGGCGTCCTGGTGGTCTCCTTGTCCGACCTCTGGCTGTACCTCAGGAGGACGTGCTTGGGTGTAGCGGTCCACTATCACCTTTTCAACTCCATAATCAGGTTTGCTGACTGCAGACTCCCAACTGCATCTCCAGTCATGAACTCCCCTGGCACGGGCTGTCACCGTAACACCCAGCCGGGTAAGAATCTCCGCTTTCAGCTTGGCATAGTCTTGGCTGTCCTGCTCGCTCAGGTCAGCATAGGCCCTTTGGGGTTCTCCAATCAGATAGGGTGCGACCATCATGGCCCATTCAGATAGGGGCAGATTCTCCTTCTCTGCCAGTCCCTCAAACCTAGTGAGATATACCTCCACATCGTCACGAGGTGTCATCTTTTTCAGGGACCGTCTTACCGCCTTCTTTACAGCGGACAATGCAGGTGACTTTGCAACATTACTTTGGGACGATGCGCTGCAAGTCCTTTGTAGTGCTGCAACCTGCTCAAAAAACAACCGGTTATTCTCCTGCTGCTGCTGCAGGAATTGCTGCTGGGCCTGCTGCATGCGCTGCTGGTGCTGCAGGCGCTGCCGCTCCATGCTCTGCTGCATGCTCCGCTGGGCCTGGACCAGGTACTCAACGAGCTCCTCCATACTGCCGGACTTATCTGTCTCAACCACGGCAGTCTTATGTTGCACATTAACTTGCGCCATTTGTTCAAACAGCGCCTCCATGCTGTCATCCATGCTGTCAGACTTCTCTGTCTCAACAACGGCAGTCTTCACTCAAGACATACACACTCCACAGTCTTTTCCACAGAAAATTCAGCCTTGCTGTGCAGACACTTTTTTTTTTTTTTCTTTGCAAAGTCTATTAGGGCTACTGTCTCTTTAAGACTGCTCCAATCAGACGTTTTTTGCTGACACACTTTTTTTTTCTCTGCTGCTGCTTCAACAGACTTCTCTCCTTTATTGCTGTCTCTAAGCCACTGTGCTGCACGCACATTTCAGCACCAATTGTAAGCTTTTCAGGGGATATAGCTCTGGGATCGCCGTCCGGGTAGACGGAGTGGCACGGAAACAGTTCATTCACAGACAACAGTTCTGGTAAAAACTGGCCGCAACCAGTTTTATTAAAGTCCACAGCAAACAGAACATAATCAAAACCAAATAATAAACATAAGCCCTGGGCTTGTCCAGCCACTTACTACACTTAGATAGATTTCCCTCTCTATCCGGGTCCAGACTCTAACAGCCTGTCCCCAAAACAACACATATGTTCAGTAGTTACCAGCATGGAGGTTCGCAGAGGCTCCTCTTTGTGTCTAAAGGCATATCCCACGTCCAGACTTGAGAGAGCTCCCCTCCTATTCAGCAGCTATCCGCATGGATTCTCACAGAGACTACTCCTGTGTCCGGGGTACATCGAGCACCCAGACTGAGACAGCTCATACTCCTGGAGACTCCTTCTTGTGCCTGGACTCCTTGTCCAGACTAAGCGAGCTCCCTGACTGTGTTCGCAGACACCTACTTCTGGTCTCCTAATTAACAGCTGAGTGGTTTCAGGCCTGAGCTGCAAGTGTGTACTGAATGTAAGGTGTAGTGACCTTTCTCTACCACTAGGTTTACAAAGCCATACATTTCCCTTATACCAGTCAGCAAAGTATCTAGGTGAAATGTACACCCCATTCAACACACATATTCTCACTGTCTCACATTATATACAGGAGATACCCAGGTTATACCAGCTGTACATATATAATTATATACAGGAGATATCCAGGTTATACCAGCTGTACATATATAATTATATACAGGAGATGCCCAGGTTATACCAGCTGTACATATAATTATATACAGGAGATGCCCAGGTTATACCAGCTGTACATATATAATTATATACAGGAGATGCCCAGGTTATACCAGCTGTACATATATAATTATATACAGGAGATGCCCAGGTTATACCAGCTGTATATATAATTATATACAGGAGATATCCAGGTTATACCAGCTGTACATATATAATTATATACAGGAGATATCCAGGTTATACCAGCTGTACATATATAATTATATACAGGAGATGCCCAGGTTATACCAGCTGTACATATAATTATATACAGGAGATGCCCAGGTTATACCAGCTGTACATATATAATTATATACAGGAGATGCCCAGGTTATACCAGCTGTACATATATAATTATATACAGGAGATGCCCAGGTTATACCAGCTGTACATATATAATTATATACAAGAGATGCCCAGGATATACCAGCTGTACATATATAATTATATACAAGAAATGCCCAGGTTATACCAGCTGTACATATATAATTATATACAGGAGATGCCCAGGTTATACCAGCTGTACATATATAATTATATACAGGAGATGCCCAGGTTATACCAGCTGTACATATATAATTATATACAAGAGATGCCCAGGATATACCAGCTGTACATATATAATTATATACAAGAAATGCCCAGGATATACCAGCTGTACATATATAATTATATACAGGAGATGCCCAGGTTATACCAGCTGTACATATATAATTATATACAGGAGATGCCCAGGTTATACCAGCTGTACATATATAATTATATACAAGAGATGCCCAGGATATACCAGCTGTACATATATAATTATATACAGGAGATGCCCAGGATATACCAGCTGTACATATATAATTATATACAGAATATACCCAGGTTATACCAGCTGTACATATATAATTATATACAGGAGATGCCCAGGATATACCAGCTGTACATATATAATTATATACAGAATATACCCAGGATATACCAGCTGTACATATATAATTATATACAGGAGATGCCCAGGTTATACCAGCTATACATATATAATTATATACAGGAGATACCCAGGTTATACCAGCTGTACATATATGATTATATACAGGAGATGCCCAGGTTATACCAGCTGTACATATATAATTATATACAGGAGATGCCCAGGTTATACCAGCTATACATATATAATTATATACAGGAGATGCCCAGGTTATACCAGCTATACATATATAATTATATACAAGAGATGCCCAGGTTATACCAGCTGTACATATATAATTATATACAGGAGATGCCCAGGATATACCAGCTGTACATATATAATTATATACAGGAGATGCCCAGGATATACCAGCTGTACATATATAATTATATACAGGAGATGCCCAGGATATACCAGCTGTACATATATAATTATATACAGGAGATGCCCAGGATATACCAGCTGTACATATATAATTATATGTGTGTGACTAGACATGAGCACTTCGTCTTATAACCCACATTATTTTTGCTTTTGCAGAAAAACCACGTGTGAACAACATCCTGACCTCTGCGACTGAGCCGTATGACCTGTCCTTCTCCAGATCCTTTCAGAACCTCTCCCACCTCCCTCCGTCCTACGAGTCAGCTGTCAAGACCAATCCAAGTAAATATTCCTCTCTGAAGAAATTGAGTAGGTGTCGTTCATTTCATTTCACGTTCATTGCCTCGGATAGGTAATCAATAGAAATGTCCGGTCTATAATGTGTGCAGACGCATTTCATGCAAATCGCGGTGTTGTGTCTCTGTTATGTGCATGAAAACCCTGTGAAATGACGATGTAGGTCATCCGGAACTCTTCAACTCCACCATCACTCCCACCATATCCCAACTAAACATGATGTAGGTTTAACAGAACACTTTATGTCCAAAGTCAAAACCACCACCCAACTAGTAGGTGATCTGGAACTTTTCAGTTTCACCACCATCACAACCCAAGTAAGGATCACAGTTTTGGGTTTCTGGATCTCTTCATCTCCAGCATCACTGCCACCACTAGCATCACCCAACTAACTTGTAGGTTATTTGGAACTCTTCATTTACACTATCACTACCACAATAACCCAACTAAGGATGACAATTTAGGGTTTCTAGAACTCTTCATCTCCATCATCACTCCCAACACCACCTCCCATCGAAGGATGTTGGTGTAGGTTATCTGGAACACTTCATCTCCATCATCTCTACTGCCATCACCCAACTAAGGATAATGGGTATAGATTATCCAGAACTCTACATGTATATCATCACTACCACTACCACCACCCAACTAAGAATGAAATGACCATACTAGAACCAAATTACACCACTGACTATGACCATACTACTACCAAGTTACACTACTTACTATGACCATACTACCACCAAGTTACACCACTGACTATAACCATACTACCTCCAAGTTACACCACTGACGATGACCATACTACAACCAAGTAACACCACTGACTTTGACCATACTACCACCAAGTTACTCTACTTGTTATGACCATACAACCACCAAGTTACACCACTGACTATGACCAAACTACCACCAAGTTACACCACTGACAATGACCATACAACCACCAAGTTACTCTACTTGTTATGACCATACAACCACCAAGTTACACCACTGACTAAGACTATACTACCTCCAAGTTACACCACTGACTATGACCATACTACCACCAAGTTACACCACTGACTATGACCATACCACCAAGTTACACCACTATGACTATACTACCACCAAGTTACACCAATGACTGTGAACATACTACCACCAAGTTACACCACAGACTATGACCATACTACCACCAAGTTATTTTACTGACTATGACCATACTACCACGAAGTTACACCACTGACTATGACCACACTACCACCAAGTTACACCACTGACTGACCATACTACCACCAAGTTACACCACTGACTATGACCACACTACCACCAAGTTACATGACTGACTTTGACCATACCACCAAGTTACACCACTGACTATGACTATACTACCACCAAGTTACAACACTGACTATGACCATACTACCACCAAGTTACACCACTATGACTATACTACCACCAAGTTACACCACTGACTATGACGATACTGCCACCAAGTTACACCACTGACTAAGACCATACTACCACCAAGTTACACCACTGACTATGACCATACTACCACCAAGTTACACCACTATGACCATACTACCACCAAGTTACACCACTGAGTATGACCATACTACCACCAAGTTACACCACTGACTATGACCATACCACCAAGTTACACCACTGACTATGACCATACAACCACCAAGTTACACAACTGACTATGACCATACTACCACCAAGTACACCACTGACTATGACCATACTACCACAAGTTACAACACGGGACTATGGGCATGCTACCACCAAGTTACACCACTTACTATGACCATACTACCACCAAGTTACACCACTGACTATGACCATACTACAACCAAGTTACAAAACTGAATATTACTATTACTACCACCAAGTTACACCACTGTCTATGACCATACTACCAATAAGTTATACCACTGACTATGACCATACTACCGCCAAGTTACACCACTATGACCACACTACCACCAAGTTGCACCACTGACTATGACCATACTACCAACAAATAACACCACTGACTATGACTATATTACCACCAAGTTACACCAATGACTATGACCATACTACCACCAAGTTACACCAATGACTATGACCATACTACCACCAAGTTACACCACTGACTATGACATACTACGCCAAGTTACACCACTATGACCACACTACCACCAAATTACACCACTGACTATGACCATACCACCAAGTTACACCACTATGACCATATTACCACCAAGTTACACCACTATGACTATTCTACCACCAAGTTACACCATTGACTATGACCATACTACCACCAAGTTACACCACTATGACCATACTACAACCAAGTTACACTACTGACTATTACCATACTACCACCAAGTTACACCAGTGACTATGACCATACTACCACCAAGTTATACCACTGACTATGCCCATTCTACCACCAAATTACACCACTATGACTATTCTACCACCAAGTTACACCATTGACTATGACCATACTACAACCAAGTTACACCACTATGACCATACTACAACCAAGTTACACCAGTGACTATGACCATACTACCACCAAGTTATACCACTGACTATGACCATTCTACCACCAAATTACACCACTGACTATGACCATACTCACCAAGTTACACCACTGAATATGACCATACTACCCCAAGTTACACCACTGACTATAACTATACTACCACCAAGTTACACCACTGACTATGACCAACTACCACCAAGTTACACCACTGACTATGACCATACTACCACCAAGTTACACCACTGACTAAGACTATACTACCACCAAGTTAAACCAATGGCTATGACCATACAACCACCAAGTTACACCACTATGACTATTCTACAACCAAGTTAAACCACTGACTATGACCATACTACCACCAAGTTACACCTATGACCTTACAACCACCAAGTTACACCACTGACTATGACCATACCACCAAGTTACACCACTGACTATGACCATAAACCACCAAGTTACACCACTGACTATGACCATACTACCACCAAGTTACACCACTGACTATGACCATACTACCACCAAGTTACACCACTGACTATGACCATACCACCAAGTTACACCACTGACTATGACCATAAACCACCAAGTTACACCACTGACTATGACCATACAACCACCAAATTACACCACTGACTAAGACCATACTACCACCAAGTTAAACCACTGACTATGACCATACAACACACAAGTTACACCACTGACTAAGACCATACTACCACCAAGTTACACCACTGGCTAAGACTATCCATACTACCACCAAGTTACACCACTGACTATGACCATACCACCAATTACACCACTGACTGACCTATAACCACCAAGTTACACCACTGATATGACCATACTAACTACCAATTTAAACCACTGACTACGACCATAATACCACAATTGACACCACTGACTATGACCATACTACCACCAAGTTACACCACTGACTATGACCATACTACCACCAAGTTACACCACTGATTAGACCATACTACCACCAAGTTACACCACTTACTGACTATATTACCACCAAGTTACACCATGACTATGACCATACTACCACCAAGTTACACCACTGACTATGACCATATACCACCAATTACACCACTGACTATGACCATACTACCACAAGTTACACCACTGACTATGACCATACTACCGCCAAGTTAAACTACTATGACGATACTACCACCAAATTACACCACTATGACTATACTACCACCAAGTTACACCACTTATGACCATACTACCACCAAAGTTACACCACTGAATAATACTACCACCAAGTTACACCACTATGACCATACTACCACCAAATTACACCACTGACTATTACCATACTAAACCCCCAAGTTACACCACTAGACCATACTAAACCATTATACCACTATGATATTCTACCACCAAGTTACACCATGATATGACCATAGTACCACCAAGTTACACCACTGACTATGACCATACTACCAACAAGTTACACCACTGAATATGACCATAGTACCACTAAGTTACACCACTGACTATGAGCCCTGTACCACAAGTTAAACCACTGACTATGACCATACTACCACCAATTACACCACTGACTATGACTATACTACCACAGTTACACCACTGACTAATGACATACTACCACCAAGTTATGACACTGATATAACCATACTAACCACCAAGTTACACCACTTGACCTATATACCACCAAGTTACACCACTGACTATTACCATACAACCACCAAGTTACACCACTGACTAACACCATACTACCATACTACCACCAAGTTACCCACTGACTAAGACTATACTACCACCAAGTTAAACCACTGACTATGACCATACAACCACCAAGTTCCACCACTGACTAAGACCATACTACCACCAAGTTACACCACTGACTATGACCATACCAACAAGTTACACCACTGACTATGACCATACAACCACCAAGTTACACCAGACTATGACCATACTACACCAAGTTACACCACCGATATAAGACTATACTACCACCAAGTTGCACCACTGCTAAGGCCCATACTAACACCAAGTTACACCACTGACTATGACGGATACAACCACCAAGTTACCACACTGACTAAGACTAATTACTACCACCAAGTTAAACCACTGACTGTGACCATACAACTACCAAGTTACACCACTGACTAAGACCATACTACTACCAAGTTACACCACTGACTATGACCATACCACCAAGTTACACCACTGACTATGACCATACAACCACCAAGGTAAACAACTGACTATGACCATACTAACACCAAGTTACACCACTGACTATGACCATACTACCACCAAGTTACACCACTATGACCATACTACCACCAAATTACACCACTATGACTATACTGCCACCAAGTTACACCACTATGACCATACTACCACGAAATTACACCACTGACTATGACCATACTACCACCAAGTTACACCACTATGACCATACTACCAATAAGTTATACCACTGACTATGACCATACTACCACCAAGTTACACCACTATGACTATTCTACCACCAAGTTACACCACTGACTTTGACCATTCTACCAGCAAGTTAAACCACTGACTATGACTATACTATCACCAAGCTACACCACTGACTATTACTATACTACCAACAAGTTACACCACTGACTATGACCATACTACCAACAAGTTACACCACTACGACCATAGTACCACCAAGTTACACCACTGACTATGACCAAACTACAACCAAGTTACACCACTGACTATGACCATACTACCACCAAGTTACACCACTGACTAAGACTATACTACCACCAAGTTAAACCAATGGCTATGACCATACAACCACCAAGTTACACGACTAAGACCATACTACCACCAAGTTACCCCACTGACTAAGACTATACTACCACCAAGTTAAACCACTGACTATGACCATACAACCACCAAGTTACACCACTGACTAAGACCATACTACCACCAAGTTACACCACTGACTATGACCATACAACCACCAAGTTACACCACTGACTATGACCATACTACTACCAATTTAAACCACTGACTAAGACTATACTACCACCAAGTTACACCACTGGCTAAGACTATACTAACACCAAGTTACACCACTGACTATGACCATACAGCCACCAACTTACACCACTGACTAAGACCATACTACCACCAAATTACACCACTGACTATGACCATACAACCACCAAGTTACACAACTGACTATGACCATACTACCACCAAGTACACCACTGACTATGACCATACTACCACCAAGTTACACCACTGACTATAAGCATGCTACCACCAAGTTACACCACTGACTATGACCATACTACCACCAAGTTACACCACTGACTATGACCATACTACAACCAAGTTACACTACTGAATATTACTATACTACCACCAAGTTACACCACTGTCTATGACCACACTACCAATAAGTTATACCACTGACTATGACCATAATACCACCAATTTACACCACTGACTATGACCATACTACCACCAAGTTACACCACTGACAATGACCATACTACCACCAAGTTACACCACTGACTATGACCATACTCCACCAAGTTACACCACTTACTATGACCATACTACCACTAAGTTACACCACTGACTATGACCATACTACCACCAAATTACACCACTGACTATGACCATACTACCACCAATTTACACCACTGACTATGACCATACTACCACCAAGTTACACCACTGTGACCATACTACCACCAAATTACACCAATATGATTATACTAGCACTAAGTTACACCACTATGACCATACTACCACCAAATTACACCACTGACTATGACCATACTACCACCAAGTTACACCACTATGACAATACAACCACCAAGTTACACCACTATGACTATACTAACACCAAGTTACACCACTATGACCATACTACCACCAAATTACACCACTGACTATGACCATACTACCACCAAGTTACACCACTATGACCATACTACCACCAAGTTACACCACTATGACTATTCTACCACCAAGTTACACCACTGACTATGACCATATTACCACCAAGTTACACCACTGACTATGACCATACCACCAAGTTACACCACTGACTATGACCATTCTACCAGCAGGTTACACCACTGACTATGACCATTCTACCAGCAAGTTACACCACTATGTCCATACTACCACCAAGTTACACCACTATGACTATTCTACCACCAAGTTACACCACTGACTATGACCATACTACCACCAAGTTACACCACTGACTATGACCATACTACCACCAAGTTACACCACTGACTATAACCATTCTACCAGCAAGTTACACCACTGACTATGACCATTCTACCAGCAAGTTACACCACTGACTATGACCATACTACCAGCAAGTTACACCACTGACTATGACCGTACTACCAGCAAGTTACACAACTCACTATGACCATTCTACAAGCAAGTTTCACCACTGACTATGACCATTCTACCAGCAAGTTACACCACTGACTATGACCATTCTACCACCAAGTTACACCACTGACTATGACCATACTACCACCAAATTACACCACTGATTATGACTATACTACCACCAAGTTACACCGCTGGCTAAGACTATACTAATACTAAGTTACACCAGTGACTATGACCGTACTACCAGCAAATTACACAACTCACTATGACCATTCTACAAGCAAGTTACACCACTAACTATGACCATACTACCAGCAAGTTACACCACTGACTATGACCATTCTACCACCAAGTTACACCACTGACTATGACCATACTACCACCAAATTACACCACTGACTATGACTATATTACCACCAAGTTACACCA
Source organism: Oophaga sylvatica (assembly GCA_033576555.1). NCBI lineage: Eukaryota > Metazoa > Chordata > Amphibia > Anura > Dendrobatidae > Oophaga > Oophaga sylvatica. Next base: position 1,984 of record JARQOD010006572.1, on the reverse strand, counting down.
CTGACTATGACCATACTACCACCAAGTTACACCACTGACTATGACCATACTACCACCAAGTTACACCACTGACTATGACCATTCTACCACCAAATTACACCACTGACTATGACTATATTACCACCAAGTTACACCACTGACTATGACCATACTACCACCAAGTTACACCACTGACTATGACTATACTACCACCAAGTTACACCGCTGGCTAAGACTATACTAATACTAAGTTACAGCACTGACTATGACCATACTACCACCAAGTTACACCACTGACTATGACCAAACTAGCACCAAGTTACACCACTGACTATGACGATACTACCACCAAGTTACACCACTGACTATGACCATACTCCCACCAAGTTACACCACTGATTATGACCATACAACCATCAAGTTACCCCACCGACTAAGACTATACTACCACCAAGTTAAACCACTGACTATGACCATACAACCACCAAGTTACACCACTGACTAAGACCATACTTCCACCAAGTTACACCACTGAATATGACCATACAACCACCAAGTTACACCACTGACTATGACCATACTACCACCAAGTTACACCACTGACTATGACCAAACTACCACCAAGTTACACCACTGACTATGACGATACTACCACCAAGTTACACCACTGACTATGACCATACTACCACCAATTTACACCACTGACTATGACTATACTACCACCAAGTTACACCACTGGCTAAGACTATACTAACACCAAGTTACACCACTGACTATGACCATACAACCACCAAGTTACCCCACCGACTAAGACTATACTTCCACCAAGTTAAACCACTGACTATGACCATAAAGTGTTGTGAATGTGTTAGAAATGAATTCTGAGCAGAAGCTCCCTCTGGTGGTTACAAACAGTACTGAACTATTCTATGAAGATTGTGAAGATTGGCAATCAGGTGTTACAGACTGGTCTTATATAAGGGAGGTTTCCTCCATCAGGGTTGCCGGTGATCAATTGTTCTTGTCTCAACTTTGGTTCCTGGTTCACTTGGAAGCTAGCTGTGTGTTGCCTGCATCTTCTGCTAACAGATAAGATATTTTCTGCTTTTATTTTTGTGCTTGCTTTTTGCATTTTGTCCTGCACTTCTGTGGAGGTCAGCCAGGTCCCCTCCGGGGGCTTGTGCTCCTCTCAGTTTATCTGAGCCACTGTTATTTGTTCATTTGCCTTTTCCCGTTTTTTTAGTGGCTGCTGCTTAGTTTTGTTACACCAGAGAACTAATTTAGGTGGTAGAGGTCGTGTGATCTCAGTTGTTTTTGCAATTAATGAGTTGGTATTTTTTTAGGGTTTTTTGGTTTGCAGTAAGTGTCCTTCCTATCCTTTTCTTTCTAGGAAGATTGGGCCCCAACGTTTGCTCATACTATTTTCTGTCTGTGTCTGTATTTCCTCTTGTCTAACCGCCATTACATGTTTGGGGGCTTCCTATGTTCTTTGGGGATCTGCTCCGGGGCAGATAGTTTTCCTCTTTCTATCTTTAGGTGTAGTTAGCTTCTCAGGCTGTGACGAGGCGTCTAGGACCAACGTAGGTACGCTCCACGGCTGCCTTTAGTTGTGGTGGTTAGTCAGGGTACTGCAATCCAGTAGATTCCAACCTCTCTGGTGTATTGCCGTTTTTGCCTGCTCTCCTCAGCTACCAATTCATAACAATAAAGCCACCAAGTTACACCACTGACTATGACCATACTACCACCAAGTTACACCACTATGACCATACTACCACCAAGTTACACCACTATTACCATACAACCACCAAGTTACACCACTGACTATGACCATACTACCACCAAGTTACGACACTGATTATGACCATACAACCACCAAGTTACACCACTGACTATGACCATACTACCACCAAGTTACACCACTATGACCATACTGCCACCAAGTTACACCACTGACTATGACCACACAACCACCAAGTTACACCACTATGACCATACTACCACC
>JARQOD010006571.1:0-42352 GCA_033576555.1 Oophaga sylvatica | reverse complement strand
TATTTCCCTTTTCCTTTTTAGGTGTAGTTGTTTTCAGGCTGTGACGGGCGTCTAGGACCAAGTGGGAACGCCCCCAAGCTCCTTCTAGTTGTGGTGGTTAGTCGGGGTATGCAATTATAGATTCCAATGCTGTGGGTATTGCTTTTTACCGGGCCACTCCTCAGCTACCGAAAAATAACCCCCCCCGTGCCCCCTTTCCGCTAAATGTAAAAAACTAAAATTCAATAATCGGAACCTCCCCCCCCGTCTTCAGCTTCTCGTGTGCTGCCCCAATTCTTTGAAATCCCAACCGTAAAATTTAAATTAATTCCCAAAAACCCAGTTTAAAATATGGACTAAAAACCATTTCTTTAGACTAGCCTTAGCCTCACCTCATTATTAACTATCCTCATTTCCCCATAATATTTTTTTTTAAACATCATGCCCCTAAAGCATCTGTTCACAAAACCTCCATGGGGGGTGCGGGAAAAGTAACGCAGATTGTTACACTAGTCGGGTGCAAAAAGTGGAGTGCTCTGGGACGAAAATCCCCCATCTAGTGTCTCAAATTAGTGGTATCCCAATGAAAATGGGAAAGGCAGGGCTTCTGGCCAGTGACCTGGTTTTAAATCCCGACGATTTCGGACGTATTGCGCACTCTCATAGTCTAAAATTAAAATGCAGGATATTGGAAAAACCCCAAATGTCGTCTCAACTGAAATCGGGGCATTGGGTGAAATGAATTTGTTTATCAGAGAAGATAATTGTTCATCCACCAATAATATAAAATTTCAGGAAATGGGACGTGGCGATCATTCGACTAAACACTTGGTCCAGAGATGAAATAGAGTATTAAGGGAATAAGGGTTTTAAGTCATTTGTTTCTACCCCTTCCCCTTTTCCCGATCATATTTTAGATGTTAAATTGTTATTATATTTACCCGATTAATGTTTTGAGGAAACTTCTGTAACAATGAATGGAAGCTAAATGGTTGTTAAATAGGAGTTTATTTAAAATTTTAATAAAAAGTTTATGGTTAAGAAACAACAGTCAGAAAGAAGCAGAGGTCAGGGCAGGCGGCAGTCCAAAAGGTGATCCTTGAACAAGCCATAGTCAAAACCAGAAAATCTGTCTGAGAAGCAGCTGCGCACAAGATGTTATGGGCATGCTGCAAGCCACCGACCACTATATTTTCCTCCGGCTAAATCATAGTGCCGTGGTATTCTCTCCTAGGGAGAGTAATCTTCCAAGCACCAGAAATGATGCCCTCATCTCTCATGTAGGTCCGGTGTACTCCATGTGGGCTCATCAGCATTGCTTGCATGTTTCTTTTAGCAGATAGCTGACTGGCATGTATGGCATAGGTCTGTAGGCTTCTTTAGCAGTCACCTTAATACGCAGTGGGACTTCAGGTGTTTGAGAGGAAGTTGGGTCGTACCTGCCAAAAAAACAGATCTTGAACGACTTTGCTAATGTCTGCACCTCATCATCGTTGGGGAGTTTCGGGTGTTTCATCAGAACCAATGGCTCTGGTTCTTGTCCTTCCATGCTGTATCCTTTAGATTGCAGAAACAACTTCAGTCTTTCAAACTGGTGCATTGTTTTAGTTGGTGGAGGAGACGGTGGTGGATTTTTCACATTTTGGCCCGTTTCGGTTGGTGGAGGATTTGGTGGTGGACTTTCCGAATATCGGCCAGTATCAGTTGGTGGTGGACTATTCAAATATCGGCCCGTTTCCTGTTCCGGTGTTTGGAACAGGCATTTAATAAATGACACGACAGAATAAAGTGCTGCCATCAAACACCCAGAGAAGCCAGTTTGCCTTTTGTGGTGTCCACGCCTCTGGCAGTATGGGGATGTCCTGGCATGTGGGAGACGTCTCCGTAGTTGGATCTTCCCTCCAGCTACGGGTGCAGCCATTAGGCTGCCTTCCCCTCCACACACACAAGTGTGTGCAGATGGTAAAAAAACACTCCCAAAAAAAGTAATAAATAAATAAAATAAAATAAACAAGTAACTCAAGTCGCTCTGGGTTAGTGCTCAGCTCTCTTCTCTTACCTCTGCTTGCCTCGCACTGACCGTTCTTGATGAGCATTCCATGACTCGTGGACAACGCTTCTGTGAGGTCATAAAGCCGAACATGGCAACGGGTCAAATGTAGAAAAACTAGTTCTGTTACCCATGGCAGAGCATCCAATACCAGCTGTCACTGCATGGATAGGGGTTAGCTGGATTGGGATGAAATGTATAAAAACTTACTAGAGCACAAGTCATTGCTTTAACCCCTTCGCGCCGCAGCCCATTTTTGTTTTTGCGTTGTTTTCCACTCCCCTTCTTCCCAGAGCAATAACTTTTTTATTTCTCTGTCAATATGGCCATGTGAGGGCTTGTTATTTGAGGGAAAAAGTTGTACTTTTGAAAGTCAACATTAGTTTCATGTATTGTGTACTCAAAAACAGGAAAAAAAATTCTAAGTGCGGTGAAAATGAAAAAAAAAATGCAATTCCACAACTTTTTTTTTTTTACCATGTTCACCAAATGCTAAAACTGACCTGCCATTATGATTCTCCAGGTCATTACGAGTTCATAGACACCAAACATGTCTAGGTTCTTTTTTCTATTCTTTTTTAATTAAGTTGGTAAAAAAAATACAAAGTTTGTTTTAAAAAAAATAAAAATTGTGCCATTTTCCGAGAACCGGTGGTGTCTCCATTTTTCCTGATCTCGGGTTGGGTGAGGGCTTATATTTTTTGCGTGCCGAGCTGACGCTTTTAATTATTACCATTTTAGTGCAGATATGATCTTTTGATCGTCCGTTATTACATTTTAATGCAATGTCGTGGTGACCAAAATTGTAATTCTGGTGTTTTGACTTTTTTTTGTCGCTACGCTATTTAGCGATCAGGTTAATCCTTATTTTTATTGATAGATCGAGCGATTCTGAACGCGGCAATGCCAAATATGTGTTTGATTTTTTTTTGAATGGGGCGAAAGGGGGTGATTTAAATTTTTATTTATTTTTTTATATTTCTAAACATTTTGATATTTTTTTATTTTTACTTTTGGCATGCTTCAATAGTCTACATGGGAGACTAGAAACTGCCATAACGCGATCAGCTCTGCTACATACAGGCGATGATCAATTCACCTGTATGTAGCCGAATTACTCACTTGCTATGAGTACCGACACCGGGCGGCGCTCACAGAAAGTCGGCAGTGAAAACCATAGAGGTCTCCAGGAGACCTCTGGTTGTCATACCAACCCACCAGTGACCTGCGATCACCGATGGGCGGATTTCCGGCCAGATGGGCGGAAGCACACGTTAAATGCTGCTGTCAGAGTTTGACAGCAGCATTTAACAGGTTAATAGCTGCGGGTGGATCGCAATTAACCCACGGCTGTTTTAGGCACATGTCAGCTGTTTTGAAAAAACTGACATGTGCCAGGAAGTTGTGGGCTCACTGCCCGGAGCCCACATCAAAGGAAGAGAAGTGACATGTGCAGTACTAGTAAGGTGCATCTAGCAAAGGGGGTAAAAAGGGAACTGCAGTCACACTAGTGATTTTATAAATCGGTCCGATTTTGTTCCTGCAGAGTCGTATGAATGTAAAGCAAGTATCATGCGCTTTTTTCATGCGAGTACAATGCGATTTTTCACACCTAGCATCCGATTCACATCCGAGTGCAGTGTGATTGATCTCCGCTACATGTTTCCGCTACATGACAAAGGCCTAAAGAGAACACCGGCCGGACCTGCACATTCATATACTAAGATTGCTTCATGTCACACAGTCCTAGAAAAGCCGGGAGCAGTCGTGATTGGCAGAAATGGATGAACACACGAGTTCATGAATTTGGTCTAGTTTGGTTCAAAGGCAGAAAATCTAATTACGCCACATTTTAGCAGGCAACGATCTGCAAATTTAGTGCCATTTTCAGCCATACCTTTAACCCCTTTTATTCCCGAGGGTGGTTTGCACATTAATGACCGGGCCAATTTTTACAATTCTGACCACTGTCTCTTCATGAGGTTATAACTCTGGAACGCTTCAACGGATCTTGGCGATTCTGACAATGTTTTCTCGCGAGATATTGTACTTCATGTTAGTGGTAAAATGTCTTCGATATGACTTGCGTTTATTTCTGAAAAAAAATGGAAATATGGCGAAAAGTTTGAAAATTTTGCAATTTTCAAACGTTGAATTTTTATGCCCTTAAATCAGAGAGTTATATCGCACAAAATAGTTACTAAATAACATTTCCCACATGTCTACTTTACATCAGCACAATTTTGGAACAAAATTTTTTTTGTTAGGAAGTTATAAGGGTTAAAACTTGACCAGTGATTTCTCATTTTTACAACACCATAATTTTTTTTTTAGGGACCACATCACATTTGAAGTCACTTTGAGGGGTCTATATGATGGAAAATACCCAAAAGTGACAACATTCTAAAAACGGCACCCCTCACGGTGCTCAAAACCACATTCAAGAAGTTTATTAACCCTTCAGGTGCTTCACAGGAATTTTTGGAATGTTTTAAAAAAATTAACATTTAACTTTTTTCATAAAATATTTACTTCAGATCCAATTTTTGATATTTTACCAATGGTAAGGCCGGCGTCACACACAACGAGAAAAAATCGGTCCGTTTTAGACGGTCGATTGTCGGATCAAAATGCAAACATCACACATGCTTCCAGCATCCGATTTTCCTTCAAAGATGCGATTTAGTCGCATGTGTGTGTACCTTGTAACATCCGATTTTCATCCGACTTGCGAGAATTTCTCGCAGGCTTGCAAAACTGACATTATAATGGATCCAAAAGAATAGTATTTCAATCACAAAAAAAAGAATAGATATATACACATAGAACACATATATGTATATATATATATATATATATATATATATATATACATGTCATTGTGACATGTATATATACATATATTTATAGTTCCTAGACTTCTACATACTGTTATAGCCGAAAATTCAATTGCCGGCTTTTGTGAAATCACAGAAGCCGACATGAAATGATACATTGTTTCCACACAGTTTAACCATGTAATTTCCTGTATTTTGATATTTGTTTAGAACTTACAATTACATGAGTGTATTTGTGCAAAATTTCAGACATGTAGGGGTTAATTAAAGGTGTAAATTCGTTGAAAAAAAATGCGTGGGCTCCCGCTGTATTTTCTCCACCAGACAGACAAAACAAGCGAATGGGGGCAGATAATAACAGCCTAGGGAGGGTACATTTTTTGTGCCCCCCTGGCTACTAACATCTGCCCCCAGACACCCCAGAAAGGGCAAATCTATAATTAGATTCGCCCTTTCTGGCACTTTGTCCGTCTATTCCCATTGCCCTGTAGCGGTGGCGAATGGGTTAATATCTCACCTTAATGTCACCTTAGTATTGAAAGGTGACCTTAAGGCAGGTTAATAATTGAGAGCTGTCAATTAGACAACTATCAATTATTAATCCTATTGTATGAAAGAAAAATCAAACACACACAGTTTAATAAAAAATAAGTTTTATTAAATAATCACACAGTTTTTAACAATATTTTATTTTCCTGCTAAAACCATTTCCTGTAATAAAAATAAAATAAAAAAGCAAAATCATACTTACCAATCCGATGTACAGTCAGGTCCCACGCTGTAATCCATCAGAAAGGGTTAAGAGGTTACAGTTAGCAGGGAGATAATTCTGTCTCCTAGCTGTAACCCCCTGAATGAATAAGTTCCTCTACCACAGAAAGTAGAGGAATAGATTCATGAATGGAGCTTAATTGATTTATTGGCAATTTAACTTTAGTGACCTGACCTAAAGGGAAAGTGGACACAATCAATTAAGCTTCATTCATTAAACACATCCTCTCCTGTCGCCAGGAGAGGAACTTATTCATTCAGGAGCTATCAGCTGAGCATGCAGGATTACTTGCACTGCTTGGCTCAAAGCTAGTTAACCCTTTGTGAAGGATTACAGCGTGAGACGTGACAGATCGGCGGAATAGGTAAGAATAATGTTGTTTTATTTTTTTTCCTTTATTTTAGATCAATGGCTTCGCACGGATTAAGTGTAAAATAAAATATGGTCAAAAAAATGTGTTTTTATTTCATTAAAATTAATTTTTATTAATGTGTCTGTGTTTTTTTAATTTACTTCAATAGGATTAATAATTGATAGTTGTCTAATTGACAGCTCTCAATTATTAACCTGCCTTAAGGTCACCTTTCAATACTAAGGTGACATTAAGGTAAGATTATTAACCCATTCGCCACCGCTACAGGGCAATGGGAATAGACGGGCAAAGTGCCAGAAAGGGCGAATCTAATTATAGATTTGCCCTTTCTGGGGTGTCTGGGGGCAGATGTTAGTAGCCAGGGGGGCACAAAAAAAATGTACCCTCCCTAGGCTATTATTATCTGCCCCCACTCGCTTGCTTTGTCTGTCTGGTGGAGAAAATACAGCGGGAGCCCACGTATTTTTTTGTCAACGAATTTATACCTTTAATTAACCCCTACATGTCTGCAATTTTGCACACATACTGATGTAATTGTAAGTTTAAACCATATATAAAAATACAGGAAATGACATGGTTAACTGTGTGGAAACAATGTATCATTTCATGTCGGCTTCTGTGATTTCACAGAAGCCGGCAATTGAATTTGCGGCTATTACAGTATGTAGAAGTCTAGGAACTATAAATATATATATATATAATATATATATATATATATATATATATATACATGTCACAATGACATATATATATATATATATATATATATATATATATATGTATTCTATGTGTGTATATCTATTCTTTCTATTCCTTATTAAAGCTGTCAGTGTGATTTTACAGTATAGCCGGGGATGAATTGCCGGCTTTTCTAAAGGACACCGATGCGATTTAATTGCAAGTCACACATGCGGTCCGTTTGTAATCAGATTTTTCATCGCTCCCATAGACTTGCATTGGCGATTGTTGACCCACAATCGGTGACAATCGCAGCATGCTGCGATTGCTCACGGACGTTTAAAACGGACCACAAAATAAACGGATACTGGGAGCTGCTCCATAGATTAACATAGGGCAGACTGCAATACGATTTTTCATCGCATTGCAGTCGTCCGATTCTGTCGCCAGTGTGACTCCGGCCTTACAGGAGAAATTGGACCCCAACAGTTGGTCTACAATTTTTCCTGAGAACGCTGATACCCAATATGTGGGGGTACACCACTGTTTGGGTACACGGCAGAGCTCGGAAGGGAAGGAGCGCCGTTTGACTTTTTCAACGCAGAATTGCCTGGAATTGAGATCAGACGCCATGTCGCCTTTGGAGAACCCTGATGTGCATAAACAGTGGAAACCCCCCACATGTGACACCATTTTTGAAAGTAGACCCCCTAAGGAACTTATCTAGATGTGTGTTGAGCACTTTGAACTCCCAAGAGCTTCACAGAAGTTTATAACGTAGAGCCATAAAAATAAACTCATAATTTTTCCCCAAAAATGATCTCGCCCCCAATTTTTAATTTCCCAAGGGTACAAGGTGAAATTGGTTCCCAAAAGTTGTGGAATTTGTCCTGAGTACGCCGATACCCCATATGTGGGGGTACACCACTGTTTGGGTGCATGGCAGACGCTTTTTTTGCAAAAACGTTTTTGCATCATAATTTGAGAGCTATGTTTCCATATTTTGGCCCACAAAATCATGTGAGGTCTTGTTTTTTGTGGGACGAGTTGACGCTTTTATTGATACCATTTTCGGGCACATAACATTTTTTGATTGCTTTTTATTCCGGTTTTTGGGACGCAGAATGAACAAAAACCAGCAATTCATGAATTTCTTTTGGGGGGGGCATTTATACCATTACGCGTGTGGTAAAATTGATAATAAAGGATTTTAAGAATACTCACTGTATGGTTTCAGTTGGGCCTTAACAATGAAAATAGTCCAACAAAAACCCTCTTGCCACGTAGAACTTCAAGGTCTTGGACAATAAAAAAAACTATACAAAAGACACAAATGAATACACCAATAAAAGCCAGTGCTGCGCATATTCTAAGTGCAAACTATACCTCATCCCAAGTCTTAGAGACTCTAATGTCCACTCTTCAACAGCCTCCCCATTTTAGACAATCCAGACTTGTGTTACAAGGGTCCATTGACACTCAGTAAAATTAGGCTGTGTTTCCACTATCAGGAAACACAGCGTATATGACGGAGCGGAAACTCCGCTCCGTCTAAGCCCCGCCCCCTTTCTGACGCGCGTTATTTCCGGAGGTGTTCAGGACACCTCCGGAACACCTCCGGAAATAACGCAGGGCTACATAGCCCTGTGTTAAATTCCGTTGCGGCGACGCACCGTCACCGCAAGACGCTAGGACATGCTGCGGTCTGAAAAGACGCGCCGCATGTCCGTAAACGCAGGTGTTCCGCCTGCGTAATTTTGCGCATAGTGGAGACGGGATTTCTTGAAATCCCCTCCACTATGCTGTAACATCTGGACGCTGCGTGTTTGGCGCTGCGCCAGCGCACAGCGCCAAACACGCAGCGTTTCCTGATCGTGGAAACTCACCCTAAGGTGTCCGCCTTTCTTAATGGGTAAACGTTCTTTAAATGGGCAGATTTAGCCAGTGAATGACATCAGAGGATAAATCTGCCCGTGCTGCCCTTACCATTACCTGCCTCTGAGCCACAGATTAATCAGCTGGATAGATCTATGGTAGGAGCATGGAATCCTTCATAGGGGCGAGCTGGAGATCCTCACTGTTGTGCTGTGATCATCCGATCATTTGTGCTACAGAGCAGTGCTTCCGCCCTTCCCTATGTAGCAAAGATGCTCACTTGCTATGAGCGCCGACCGCTGGGGGGCATTCATAGCAATCCGGCAATGACAACCACAGGGGTCTGTTGCAGACCCCAGGTTGTCATGTCAACCCATCGGTTACCCGTGATCATGTGACATGGGCGCTGATGGACAGGATTAGTGACGCACTTCTGGTGCGATCACATTGAAGGCCGTTGTCAGAGATTGACAGCAGTATTTAACAGGTTAACAGCCATGGGTGGATCGCGATTCAAACAGCGGCTGTTAGGGGCACATGTCAGCTGTTCAAATCAGCTGACATGTGCCAGGAAAGATGAGGGCTCAGTGTGGGAGCCCACATCAAAGGGAGAGACACGACATGCGCCATGTACGGTGCATGTCACGAAGGGTTTAATAACACTGCATGGTTCAGTAGAAGCGGCATTTTGTGGTGGATTTGGAGAAACCGCAAAACTATACTGTGAAATGTGAACGGCACAACATTTTTTACATTTTGACAAATACAACTGATCTACATTGTGGTAATGAATCATTATAGAACTGTACATTTATTTATTCCTTCCCATGGGATGCTGCTGCGAATGTCAAAGGGAACCTGTCACCAGTTTTTTGGCCTATCAACTAAAAAGATCATCTAATAGCGTATGAGCCATACATTCCCCAACTACTTGTGAAAGCCCCCGACTCCCCATGAATCCTCAATAAAAACCCTTCATATTGTTCCCGTGTGTCGACCCGCCACCACAATTGTGGGTTACCAGGGCAATGGGGTACTCAGAGCCGAGCCCATGGAAGTCTATGGGGATTTGTCACAGGTAGCTGTGGCTCGGTCTGTGGCCCTGGCGGTCTGGCGTATGTTGGGGGAATATTTACAGGGGATAGATTTATATACAGTTCGTGACGCCACCTGTAGTATTCTGGTAATTTGTACCAGCGCTGCTGTAGATCTCTGAGGGGATGGTGAGGCAGCTAGATGTCGGGTCCCCTACAGGTGGGACTGGTCCCTCAAAGTCTATGGGATTTGTGAAGTCGGGTGCAGATAAAGAACACAGTCTCACACGGTCAGCGTCTTTCCATACCTTTACTTGTAAGATGTTTCAGGCAGGTCCCAGGGAGGCTGATCCAAGGAGAGTGTATCTTGAGACAGCAGCTGGACAAGTTAGGGGCCTCCTTTACTTTCCACACGATGAGTACAACCAGCCTGAAGCGTAGTTCCCTCAATATCTCCAGCTAATCCTTAGCTGTACCGCACAGTCAGCTTTGTGTTAGGAGCCTTCCTGCGAGGAAGCTGAATTCTTATCTTGTCGTGCACTGACTCAAAGTCTTCACTTCCCCTGACCCCAGTTACGTACTGACTATATGGGGCTTGTTTGCCGCGACCTAAGGTCCGGTAAATTCCTGGTTTTCTTACCACTATGCTTGTAACAGTAGTGATCCTTCGGTCCCCAGTGACCGGTTGCAATGTGCAGGACTTCTTCAATCCGTAAGCACTAATCCAATAAACCACTGTGCCTTTCGCCTTGTCCACGCTGGTAACATAAGCACTCAAACTAGCCAAGGGTCGAGCAGTCACTTCTTTCTTTTTCTTCACTTCAAAGTTAGTTACAGATGCTCAGTTATCAATAGGCAGGAGCACGTCTCTGAACCTTATACCGTCCTTTAGACAGGATACTGAAGACTTTCTGCACTAAACTTCTTCTTTCCTTCCAGTGTATGCTGATGAGGTACAGCTCTGACTAGGCTAAGGTGAATTAAACCACCTATACTAGACTCCACTTTCCGAACTGGTGATAGAGCAATCTGGACTGCTTCCTCCCTCCAGACGACCTCTCTCTCTGAAGTCTAGACACAGACTAAATCACTCCAACACATACGCCTTGACCACTCCTCAAGAGTAAACTCCACTACCCTAAGGGTGTGTCTAGTATATGTTGAGTGAATGGATATTTAGCATTAAACTGCTGTCTCGCCACACACTCTCCAGGGTACTGCGTGTGCCTAACACCAGGGCTACACATTCCCCATGGTAAAAGACAGCACTCCCGGGCTGTAAAATACAAAAGAGACATTTTGTTTATGCAATAAACATTAAACAATAAACAGTAATTCGTCCCATCCGGGAGGTGAGGATATCTTAAACGTTGCGAACAATATAGAAAAATACAAATATTAAATAGCATTCAATAAATATACAATATACTTGTGAAGGACCCGCACCAAACCTTCAACGTGGGTCCTGGGTGGGCTGCAGGACATCCAATTGCAGACCTCACTCAGTGCCACACCACACGGGTTTTATGTTCAGAGGTAGTTGTACTGGTTTATGTAAAACCAAGATAAGGCACCGAAGCGCAACTATTTACAAGTAAGTTCTGGGCTGGCATAGTCCTCAACCTCCAAGTCCAATGTAAAACCAAAGACATAAATATAATATCACATTATTATACTAAAGTGCAAAACTTTTTCTGGTTACCCAGCCGGGCATTCTACGGTTAGCAAAATATATATGCATCATATACGTTGTACTTTTCAACTGGTGCAAAAACTTATAAAACATTTTCAAACTTTCTACTTATGGTAGACCCGATATGGATCCCACCAATTCTTCTTTACTTATTTATTCATTTTCAAATAATACGCTTTCCAATACATTTTCCACCCCGGGGGCTGGAACAATGCAATGGGCCCTAGATCCCAGGACTAGCAAATCATGCGCTGCGATTAGGGTCTGAGTCGCCACAGTTCTTGTGCGAACCTCTAGGGGCGCAACGGGTACATTCTCTTCACGTGACACCGATTGCGTTTCAATCACAGTTAAAGATATGGACCGTGTCATGGATTGCGATTGAGACTGGGTCGCATGTTGCGATGAAGATATGACTTTCCTTTGCGATGAACTCTGGGTCGCTAGTTGCGATGAATTTGCAGGGGGCGATGCTGGGGCACGGCCGGTTACTGCTTGATCTAGAGACGGGGACGCTGCGGTCATGGTGACGGTACCTGCGTCTGGGACGGGGTCACGGACGATGGTGACGTTAAGGGCATACCATCCCTTCATTCCCCAGTGCCGCGTATATGTGACGATGTCTCCATTTGCTAAGTCCCTCCCGGGATGGCCTTGCGGCAGGTGGGATTCTACGTCACACCTGCTGACAAAGACCCCTGGGTAGAGGCCCGGTTCACGGATAAAGCCCCAGCCCTTCCGGAGCTGGAACTCAGTCACACACCCCTGCCGCCGCGGTTCCCTCAGGGTACCTTTATCTCTCCGGACACTCTCTTTGTCCGCGATCAGCTCTGCATGTTGTCGCTGACGGTTCCGCTGAGTTTCCCGCTCTTCCTCCTGCTGGCGTTTCTTCTTCTCCTCACGACTCTGCCATTCCTGTTCCCACTGGGCGGTATAGGCGACGTCATCCAGGCGCGCCATTTCGTCCCAGTCCACGTCTGGTAGTGACGGACAGGACCCCTCCGGTGTCCCTGCCGGGGACCGATCATCTGCTGCGGCCTCCTGGCCGGGCGGGCGTTCCGGGACTGGCTGTACCTCCTCAACCTCCTTCGCTTCCACCGCTTCACCGGTGGGATCAGGATCGGTACTTTCGGGGGCAGCCTCCGGTTGCTCCTTCGCCTTGGGCAGCAGACTCTTCGGTATCTGGAATCGTGGGGGGTCGTTGAGGGGAGAGATCACCGTGTCCCACAGCCTCCGCTGCTCCAGGGTACGCCGGCGTCTCTCGATCTCTTCAAAGCCAGGTTGGTGCTGGACCATCTTCTTCAGGCGTGCATTTTCTTCTCGAATCTCTAGCAACGCCTGCTGCAGGTGCAGGACCACGGATAACTCCGATGCTGGTGGCAGCTTGGCTGGGGCACGGGGCCTGCCTTGCTCCGCTTCCCAGCTCGGCTGCACACGTCCTGCCTCCATGATGTTCCAGAAGATTCTCTCTTCTTCCTGCGGAGACATCCGGTCTCTTCCGTGGAGGTGGGGTTTGCGTCTCCTCCTCCTCGCAGGGAAGGTGAAGAGGAGGCGGACCTCCTTTGCTGTAGGGCAGGACCGCATGTTGTAATAGCACTTTGAGAGGGCAGGCATTTTCTTCGCGCCACTGGGGGGTAGACGCCCACGAAGGTACGCCCACCTTCTTCTCCAGCGCCTGAGGGCGCGAATATGGCGACAAAAATGGCGATTTTGGCGCCAAAAGTGCAAACAGTCCTTTTTCACAAAAACAATTCCTTAGGCACATAGGGCTCACAATTCTGCGAGTTTCGCATCCTGTTCGTGACGCCAAGTTTTTGTGTCGACCCGCCACCACAATTGTGGGTTACCAGGGCAATGGGGTACTCAGAGCCGAGCCCATGGAAGTCTATGGGGATTTGTCACAGGTAGCTGTGGCTCGGTCTGTGGCCCTGGCGGTCTGGCGTATGTTGGGGGAATATTTACAGGGGATAGATTTATATACAGTTCGTGACGCCACCTGTAGTATTCTGGTAATTTGTACCAGCGCTGCTGTAGATCTCTGAGGGGATGGTGAGGCAGCTAGATGTCGGGTCCCCTACAGGTGGGACTGGTCCCTCAAAGTCTATGGGATTTGTGAAGTCGGGTGCAGATAAAGAACACAGTCTCACACGGTCAGCGTCTTTCCATACCTTTACTTGTAAGATGTTCAGGCAGGTCCCAGGGAGGCTGATCCAAGGAGAGTGTATCTTGAGACAGCAGCTGGACAAGTTAGGGGCCTCCTTTACTTTCCACACGATGAGTACAACCAGCCTGAAGCGTAGTTCCCTCAATATCTCCAGCTAATCCTTAGCTGTACCGCCCAGTCAGCTTTGTGTTAGGAGCCTTCCTGCGAGGAAGCTGAATTCTTATCTTGTCGTGCACTGACTCAAAGTCTTCACTTCCCTGACCCCAGTTACGTACTGACTATATGGGGCTTGTTTGCCGCGACCTAAGGTCCGGTAAATTCCTGGTTTTCTTACCACTATGCTTGTAACAGTAGTGATCCTTCGGTCCCCAGTGACCGGTTGCAATGTGCAGGACTTCTTCAATCCGTAAGCACTAATCCAATAAACCACTGTGCCTTTCGCCTTGTCCACGCTGGTAACATAAGCACTCAAACTAGCCAAGGGTCGAGCAGTCACTTCTTTCCTTTCCTTCACTTCAAAGTTAGTTACAGATGCTCAGTTATCAATAGGCAGGAGCACGTCTCTGAACCTTATACCGTCCTTTAGACAGGATACTGAAGACTTTCTGCACTAAACTTCTTCTTTCCTTCCAGTGTATGCTGATGAGGTACAGCTCTGACTAGGCTAAGGTGAATTAAACCACCTATACTAGACTCCACTTTCCGAACTGGTGATAGAGCAATCTGGACTGCTTCCTCCCTCCAGACGACCTCTCTCTCTGAAGTCTAGACACAGACTAAATCACTCCAACACATACGCCTTGACCACTCCCTCAAGAGTAAACTCCACTACCCTAAGGGTGTGTCTAGTATATGTTGAGTGAATGGATATTTAGCATTAAACTGCTGTCTCGCCACACACTCTCCAGGGTACTGCGTGTGCCTAACACCAGGGCTACACACCCGCACTGTATGTAAATTTCCTTGGTCCGGTGGGCGTTGGTTCTGTTCCCTCTCTCCAGCCCTCCTCGGCGTGCTGTACGCATTCCGTTCTGTGAACAGCATTGTTCGCGTACAGGTTCCGCGTGTGCGCATTCAAATTGCCTCCCGCACGTGCGCAGTATGCTTTGCCCAACTGCGGTCAAAGCCGAAAAGCATTAGTGCTCATGCGCCGAAAGTATTATGTCCCGGAAGTATTTCACTGACACACGCCGGGCTCTGCACACACAGCTCTGCTGCAGCCAGCTGACACACACCGGGCTCTGCTGCAGCCAGCTGACACACGCCGGGCTCTGCACACAGTTCTCTGCTGCAGCCAGGTGACACACGCCATGCTCTGCACACACAGCTCTGCTGCAGCCAGCTGACACACGCCGGGCTCTGCACACACAGCTCTGCTGCAGCCAGCTGACACACGCCGGGCTCTGCACACAGCTCTGCTGCAGCCAGCTGACACACAGCTCTGCTGCAGCCAGCTGACACACGCCGGGCTCTGCACACACAGCTCTGCTGCAGCCAGCTGACACACGCCGGGCTCTGCACACACAGCTCTGCTGCAGCCAGCTGACACACGCCGGGCTCTGCACACACAGCTCTGCTGCAGCCAGCTGACACACGCCGGGCTCTGCACACAGCTCTGCTGCAGCCAGCTGACACACGCCGGGCTCTGCACACAGCTCTGCTGCAGCCAGCTGACACACGCCGGGCTCTGCACACAGCTCTGCTGCAGCCAGCTGACACACGCCGGGCTCTGCACACAGTTCTGCTGCAGCCAGCTGACACACGCCGGACTCTGCACACAGCTCTGCTGCAGCCAGCTGACACACACCAGGCTCTGCACACACAGCTCTGCTGCAGCCACTGACACACGCCGGGCTCTGCACACAGTTCTGCTGCAGCCAGCTGACACACGCCAGGCTCTGCACACAGCTCTGCTGCAGCCAGCTGACACACGCCGGCTCTGCACAACAGCTCTGCTGCAGCCACCTGACACACGCCGGGCTCTGCACACAGCTTCTGCTGCAGCCAGCTGACACACACCGGCTCTGCACACACAGCTCTGCTGCAGCAAGCTGACACACGCCAGGCTCTGCACACACAGCTCTGCTGCAGCCAGCTGACACACACGGGCTCTGCACAACAGCTCTGCTGCAGCCAGCTGACACACGCCGGGCTCTGCACACAGCTCTGCTGCAGCCAACTGACACATGCCGGCTCTGCACACACAGCTCTGCTGCAGCCACCTGACACAACCGGGCTCTGCACACACGCTCTGCTGCAGCCAGCTGACACACGCCAGCTCTGCACACACAGCTCTGCTGCAGCCGACACACGCCAGGCTCTGCACACAGCTCTGTTGCAGCCAGCTGACACACACCGGGCTCTGCACACAGTTCTGCTGCAGCCAGCTGACACATGCCGGGCTCTGCACACACAAGCTCTGCTCGCTGCAACCACGCTGCACACACACTCTGCTGCAGCCTACACGCCAGCTCACACAGCTCTGTTGCAGCCAGCTGACACACACCAGGCTCTGCACACAGCTCTGCTGCAGCCAGCTGACACATGCCGGGCTCTGCACACACAGCTCTGCTGCAGCCAGCTGACACACGCCGGGCTCTGCACACACAGCTCTGCTGCAGCCAGCTAACACGCCGGGCTCTGCCACAGTTCTGCTGCAGCCAGCTGACACACTCCTGGGCTCTGCACACAGCTCTGCTGCAGCCACCTGACACACGCCAGGCTCTGCACACACAGCTCTGCTGCAGCCAGCTGACACACTCCGGGCTCTGCACACACAGCTCTGCTGCAGCCAGCTGACACACGCCGGCTCTGCACACAGCTCTGCTGCAGCCAGCTGACACACGCCGGGCTCTGCACACAGCTCTGCTGCAGCCAGCTGACACACGCCGGGCTCTGCACACAGCTCTGCTGCAGCCAGCTGACACAGTCTGGGCTCTGCACACAGTTCTGCTGCAGCCAGCTGACACACAGCCGGCTCTGCACACACAGCTTTGCTGCAGCCAGCTGACACACGCCGGCTCTGCACACACAGCTCTGCTGCAGCCACCTGACACACACGCCGGGCTCTGCACACAGTTCTGCTGCAGCCAGCTGACACACTGCCAGGCTCTGCACACAGCTCTGCTGCAGCCAGCTGACACACACGCGGCTCTGCACACAGCTCTGCTGCAGCCAGCTGACAACTGCGGCTCTGCACACACAGTTCTGCTGCGCAGCTGACACACGCCGGGCTCTGCACACAGCTCTGCTGCAGCCAGCTGACACACGCCAGGCTCTGCACACACAGTCTGCTGCAGCCACCTGACACATGCCGGGCTCTGCACACAGTCTGCTGCAGCCAGCTGACACACGCCAGGCTCTGCACACAGCTCTGCTGCAGCCAGCTGACACACGCCGGGCTCTGCACACAGCTCTGCTGCAGCCAGCTGACACACCCGGGCTCTGCACACAGCTTCTGCTGCAGCCAGCTGACACACGCCGGGCCTGCACCACACAAGCTCTGCTGCAGCCAGCTGACACACACCGGGCTCTGCACACACAGCTCTGCTGCAGCCAGCTGACACACGCCAGGCTCTGCACACACAGCTCTGCTGCAGCCAGCTGACACACACCGGGCTCTGCACACACAGCTCTGCTGCAGCCAGCTGACACACGCCGGGCTCTGCACACAGCTCTGCTGCAGCCAGCTGACACACGCCGGGCTCTGCACACAGTTCTGCTGCAGCCAGCTGACACACGCCGGACTCTGCACACAGCTTTGCTGCAGCCAGCTGACACACGCCAGGCTCTGCACACACAGCTCTGCTGCAGCAGCTGACACACACCGGGCTCTGCACAAAGTTCTGCTGCAGCCAGCTGACACATGCCGGGCTCTGCACACAGCTCTGCTGCAGCCAGCTGACACACGCCGGGCTCTGCACACAGCTCTGCTGCAGCCAGCTGACACACGCCGGGCTCTGCACACAGCTCTGCTACAGCCAGCTGACACACACCGGGCTCTGCACACACAGCTCTGCTGCAGCCAGCTGACACACGCCGGGCTCTCTGCACACAGCTCTGCTGCAGCCAGCTGACACACGCCGGGCTCTGCACACAGCTCTGCTGCAGCCAGCTGACACACACCGGGCTCTGCACACACAGCTCTGTTGCAGCAAGCTGACACACGCCAGGCTCTGCACACACAGCTCTGCTGCAGCCAGCTGACACACACCGGGCTCTGCACACACAGCTCTGCTGCAGCCAGCTGACACACGCCGGGCTCTGCACACAGCTCTGCTGCAGCCAACTGACACATGCCGGGCTCTGCACACACAAGCTCTGCTGCAGCCAGCGCTGACACACACCGGGCTCTGCACACACAGCTCTGCTGCAGCCAGCTGACACACGCCACGCTCTGCACACACAGCTCTGCTGCAGCCGACACACACCGGGCTCTGCACACAGCTCTGTTGCAGCCAGCTGACACACACCGGGCTCTGCACACAGTTCTGCTGCAGCCAGCTGACACATGCCGGGCTCTGCACACACAAGCTCTGCTGCAGCCAGCTGACACACACCGGGCTCTGCACACACAGCTCTGCTGCAGCCAGCTGACACGCCACGCTCTGCACACACAGCTCTGCTGCAGCCAGCTGACACACGCCGGGCTCTGCACACACAGCTCTGCTGCAGCCAGCTGACACACGCCGGGCTCTGCACACAGCTCTGCTGCAGCCAGCTGACACACTCTGGGCTCTGCACACACAGCTCTGCTGCAGCCACCTGACACACGCCGGGCTCTGCACACACAGCTCTGCTGCAGCCAGCTGACACACGCCGGGCTCTGCACACACAGCTCTGCTGCAGCCAGCTGACACACGCCGGGCTCTGCCCACAGTTCTGCTGCAGCCAGCTAACACACGCCAGGCTCTGCACACACAGCTCTGCTGCAGCCAGCTGACACACGCCGGGCTCTGCACACAGCTCTGCTGCAGCCAGCTTGAGCCGCACGTACCAGGGCTTTGGGGTACTCGGCACTGAGCCCGTTGATGTCTATGGGGGATGTCACGGTAGCTGCTGCTCGGTCCGTGGCCCTGGACGGTCATCCAATGGGGGATATTTACAGGGGATGATGGAATGTTTATATGGTTTGTCGTGACGCCACTTGTAGTATCTGGTCAGGAGGAACCAGCGCTGCTCTGTACATACTCTGGAAGGGATGGTATTGGCAGCTAGATGGTGGGTCTTCTACAAGTAAGACAGTGTCCTTCCAGGGTAGATAGGAATATGTGGTTGCAGGACAGATGGGGATCCCTCCGCCAGGGACAATAAGGGAGACACACACAGAAGTCAGTTTGGTACCTTTACTGTAGCAATGGCAGGTACTCCCCGGAGCACGGCAGGGCGAAGGATGCACATCCGGACTCCTCCACTGATAGGTATATGGCCTCCTGTCCTCTGTCGTTGTATAATCAAGTCCTGACCTGCGTGTAGCTAGGTCTAACTTAGTCTTTGTCCTGTACCTGGCTGACTTGGTGGTGGACCTTCTATCTGGCAGAACAGGGTCTTTTTATGGCTGATCAGGCCGACTCCGTTCTCCCTGATCCTGTTACGTGTCAACACTGTGGTAATCCTGGGACTTGTAGTCCTCCAGGAACTCCGGAGTTCTCCCAATAGGTCGTGGAGATCCTTATAGGCTCGGAACCCGGCATCCGGTACTCGTTGCTGAGGGGAGCTATTAATGCTCACTGATCCTTCTACTTCCACTTGCCTTCGATCTATCTGGGTCCTATTAAGATCACACACACTGGCAGTTGGTGTGCTGCCTCTTCGCCGCTCTCTAAGCGTCGGCACGCTTCTTAATGAGCTACAATTCAGACTGTTATGTTTCGGTAGCTGAGGAGTGCAGGTAAAAAAGGCAATACACCAGAGCAGTTGGAATCTATGGGATTGCAGTACCCTGACTAACCACCACAACTAGAGGCAGCCGTGGAGCGTTCCTACGTTGGTCCTAGACGCCTCGTCACAGCCTGAGAAACTAACTACACCTAAAGATAGAAATAGGAAAGCTATCTGCCCCGGAGCAGAACCCAAAGATAATAGAAAGCCCCCAAACATGTAATGGCGGTTAGACAAGAGGAAATACTGACACAGAAAGAAAATAGAATGAGCTAACGCTGGGGCCCAAACTATCTAAATAGAAAAGGACAGGAAGGGTACTTACTGCAATCCCAGAAAACCCTGAAAAGCACCAACTCTACTAATTACAAAAACACCTGAGATCACACGACCTCTACCACCTAAATTAGCTCTCTGGTGTAACAAAATCAAAACAGCAGCCACTGAAAAAACTGGAAAAAGCAAAAGAACAAAACTCAGTGGCTGAACTAAACTGAGAAGGCAGAAGCCCCCGGAGGGGACCCAGAAGGCCCCCAAAGAAGTGCAGGACAAAATGCAAAAATATAGCAACAACACAAAAGAAGAAAAATTCTTATCTGGTAGCAGGAGATGCAGACACGACACAGCAGGCTACAAGGGAAACTGGAAAGAAGGATTCAGACCAGAACAATTGATCACCGGCAACCCTGATGGGAAAATGACTCCCTTATATAAGACCAGTCAGTAACACCTGATTCCCAGTCCTCACAATCTTCACTAGTACCGCTTGTAACCACCAGAGGGAGCCTCTGCTCAGAACTCATCTCAAACCCATTCACAACAGTACTCCCCCTTGAGGAGGGGTCACCGAACCCTCATTTGAGCAACCAGGTCGGTCAGGATGAGTTCTATGATACGCACGGATAAGTCTCCTAGCATGGATGTCCGAAGCAAACACCCAAGAATTGTCTTCCTGACCATAACCTCTCCATTTAACCAAATACTGGAGTCTTCGTCTAGAAAAACGAGAATCCAATATTTTCTCAACCACATACTCCAGATTGCCCTCAACCAAAACAGGGTCAGAAGGCACAGTAGCAGGAACCACTGGCTCAACAAACCTCTTCAACAAGGACTTGTGGAACACGTTATGGATCTTAAATGTCCCTGGAAGAAGCAAACGAAAAGAAACAGGATTAATAATCTCCATGATCTTATAAGGTCCAATGAACCTAGGCTTAAATTTAGGAGATGCTACTCTCATAGGAATATTCTTTGAGGACAACCAGACCAAGTCCCCCACTTTAAACCGAGGACCATCAGTCCTATGCCGGTTAGCAAAACGCTGGGCCTTCTCCTGAGAGAGGGACAACCTCTCCACTACCTGGTCCCAAATCTGTTGCATACGCTCAACAACAGAGTCAACACCCGGACAGACAGAAGCCTCCGTCTGTCCTGAAGAAAATCGAGGGTGAAAACCAGAATTACAGAAAAACGGAGACATCAAAGTGGCAGAGCTAGCCCTATTATTAAGAGCAAACTCAGCCAAAGGCAAAAAAGAGACCCAGTCATCCTGATCAGCAGACACAAAGCATCTTAGATAAGTCTCTAATGTCTGGTTTGTTCTCTCAGTTTGACCATTGGTCTGAGGATGAAATGCCGAGGAGAAAGACAATTGAACACCCAGTTTAGAACAAAAAGTCCTCCAAAATCTGGAAACAAACTGGACTCCTCTGTCAGACACAATGTTCTCAGGAATGCCGTGTAAACGAACCACGTGCTGAAGAAACAACGGCACCAATTCAGAGGAGGAAGGCAACTTAGGTAATGGCACAAGATGTATCATTTTGGAAAACCTATCACAAATTACCCAGATGGTGGTCATTCTCTGAGAAACAGGAAGATCGGAAATGAAATCCATAGAGATATGGGTCCATGGTCTCTTGGGCACAGGCAATGGCATCAACAAACCACTAGAGCGAGAGCAAGGCTTGGAGCGAGAGCAAGTCCCGCAGGACTGCACAAATTCCCTGACATCGCGAGACAAGGTAGGCCACCAAAAGGACCGACTAACCAAGTCTCTGGTACCAAAAATTCCGGGATGCCCAGCCAATGCGGAACAATGAATCTCAGACATCACACTCTTTTTCCATTGGTCCGGGACAAACAATTTTCCAACAGGGCAGCGCTCGGGCCTATCCTCCTGACACCCCTCCAGAGCAAGTCTCAAATTGGGCGAGATGGCGGAAAGAACTACACCCTCTTTCAAAATAACAGAAGGATCAGATAACTCAGGAGAGTCCGCAAGGAAACTCCTCGAGAGGGCATCCGCCTTAACATTCTTAGTGCCAGGAAGAAAGGAAACCACAAAATTAAAACGTGTGAAAAACAAGGCCCACCTGGCCTGTCTAGGATTGAGTCGCTTGGCAGATTCCAGATAGATATCATAAATACTTCATGGAAAAAACCCAATACAGATAACAACCAATAAAATATGTGTCAAATATTGGATAATATGGGCAAAGTAAGGGACATGTTAAAGGAAAAATCGCCAAAAATAGAAGCATACAAACGAAAAATTGCGATCATAAATTCCAAGGAGAGTTTGCCAATGGTACAAAAATATATATTTTATTACAATTATCAGGATACAAGGTAAAAGGAAGGGACAGGGGCAGATGCCAAACAATGCACAAGAAGATGAGGGGCAACAAGGTGGAATGTGGAGCTTAAAGATGTAACAAAGTAATTTACATATATGTATGACAAAATTGATTAAATACATGTGTCAATACAGACAAGTATTTGTAAATAATATAACACATTAGACTGTATATAATGACACACACAAATGCTCCCACAGGGTCCAATGTTATATCATAGTGATATCAAGGCTAAATGTAATGAGCAGAAGATATACCTGCAATAGCCTGGAATAAGGACCTCCACAGCGTGCCCTCCCCGACGCGCGTTTCGG
Source organism: Oophaga sylvatica (assembly GCA_033576555.1). Lineage (NCBI taxonomy): Eukaryota > Metazoa > Chordata > Amphibia > Anura > Dendrobatidae > Oophaga > Oophaga sylvatica. The sequence goes on along the minus strand of JARQOD010006571.1, from coordinate 20,061 downwards.
CGATATGTGCCTTTTTCAAGGGGTCCCCCCTTGAAAAAGGCACGTATCGCCGAAACGCGATATCACTATATATGATATAACATTGGACCCTGTGGGAGCATTTGTGTGTGTCATTATATACAGTCTAATGTGTTATATTATTTACAAATACTTGTCTGTATTGACACATGTATTTAATCAATTTTGTCATACATATATGTAAATTACTTTGTTACATCTTTAAGCTCCACATTCCACCTTGTTGCCCCTCATCTTCTTGTGCATTGTTTGGCATCTGCCCCTGTCCCTTCCTTTTACCTTGTATCCTGATAATTGTAATAAAATATATATTTTTGTACCATTGGCAAACTCTCCTTGGAATTTATGATCGCAATTTTTCGTTTGTATGCTTAGATTCCAGATAGACCAGATTCTTATGGTCCGTAAGGACCACCACCTGATGTTTGGCTCCCTCAGCCAATGTCTCCACTCTTCAAAAGCCCACTTCATGGCCAATAACTCCCGATTACCCACGTCATAATTACGTTCAGTAGGAGAAAATTTTCGAGAGAAAAAGGCACAAGGGTTACTTTTAGAGGTCTCTGGATCTTTTTGGGACAAAACGGCACCTGCCCCAATTTCAGAGGCATCAACCTCCACCTGAAATGGCAGAGAAACATCAGGCTGCCGTAGAACAGGAGCAGAAGTGAATCTCTGCTTAAGTTCCTGAAATGCAGAGACTGCCTCAGGAGGCCAATTCACCACATCAGAAGCCTTTTTGGTCAAATCAGTTAATGGTTTAACAATAACCGAGAAATTACCAATAAATTTACAATAAAAATTGGCAAAACCCAAAAATCTCTGAAGAGCCTTTAATGAAGTAGGTTGGACCCAATCACAGATGGCCTGAACCTTGACCGGGTCCACTTCAATAACAGATGGGGACAAAATGAATCCCAGAAATGAGATCTTCTGTACGCCAAAAAGACACTTTGATCCCTTCACATACAGAGCATTATCCCTCAAAATCTGGAACACAGTCCGAACATGTTTCACATGAGAGTCCCAGTCATTAGAAAAAATCAAGATATCATCCAAATAAACAATCAGAAATTTGTCCACAAAATCCCTGAAAATGTCATTCATGAAGGACTGGAAGACGGAAGGGGCATTAGTGAGCCCAAAGGGCATCACTAGGTACTCAAAATGCCCTTCAGGGGTATTGAATGCCGTCTTCCATTCATCCCCGTGCTTAATGCGAATAAGGTTATACGCCCCCCTGAGGTCAAGCTTGGTAAACCAAGTAGCGTTTTTCACCCTGGAAAACAGGTCAGAAATCAAGGGTAACGGGTATTGATATTTCACAGTAATATTGTTCAAGAGACGATAATCAATACACGGCCTTAATGAACCATCTTTTTTGGCCACAAAGAAAAAACCGGCACCTAAGGGTGAAGAGGATGGTCTGATATGACCCTTCTCCAATGATTCCTTGATATAAGACCGCATAGCGTCATGTTCAGGTACAGACAAGTTAAAAAGGCGACCCTTAGGGAATTTACTACCTGGCACTAATTCAATAGCGCAGTCATAGCTCCTATGGGGAGGTAAGGATGCAGATTTACTTTCGCTAAACACATCAGAAAAATCAAACAAAAAGTCAGGAACATCCTCAGCCTGGGGGGAGGCAGAAAAAACAGGAGTGTTGGTATTTACACATTGGCAGCCCCAACTGGTTACAGACACAGATTTCCAATCCAAAACAGGATTATGAGACTGCAACCAAGGGAAACCCAGCACGATAATGTCATGCAGATTATATAGAACCAAAAATTTGCAGCACTCCTGGTGATCAGGTTCAACCCTCATTATCACCTGAGTAGAAAACTGGGGTTTATTCTCAGCCAAAGGGGTAGAATCGATCCCCAGTAGGGGAATAGACTTCTGTAGGGGTATCAAGGGAAACCCACAACGTTTAGCAAAATCATAATCCATCAGGTTAATAGCTGCTCCAGAATCAACGAAAGCCTGAGCAGAAAATGAGGACAGAGAGCATATCAGAGTGACAGTTAATAAAAACTTAGTCTGAACACTACCCAAGACAACTGAGCGTGCAAAACGTCTTCCCCGCTTAGGGCAGACTGAAATAGCATGAGAGGCATCACCACAGTAGAAACATAACCTATTGCACTTTCGAAACTCATGACGCTGTGCCCCAGACACCACTCCATCACACTGCATGGGCTCAGAAGCTGGCTCACAAGGCAACACCACTCCACGCATACTTCTCCGCTCACGCAAACGTCTGTCAATTTGAATCGCTAATGACATAGAATCATTGAGACCAGAGGGGACAGGGAATCCCACCATAACATCCTTTACATTATCCGACAGACCCTTCCGGAAAAGGGCCGCCAAAGCGTCGTCATTCCATTTGGTCAGGACTGCCCACCTACGGAATCTCTGACAGTATAACTCAGCGTCATCAAGCCCCTGATTTAATGCCAACAAGGCTTTTTCAGCTTGATCAGTGACATTAGGCTCATCGTACAATAACCCCAAAGCCTGAAAAAAACGCATCAACATCACTCAAAACAGGATCCCCAGGTATCAGGGAAAAAGCCCAATCCTGAGGATCGCCGCGCAGGAGAGAGATGATAATTTGAACCTGCTGCGCTGCGTTTCCTGAGGACTTAGATTTTAAGGCAAAAAACAATTTACAATTATTTTTGAAATTCTAAAACTTAGCTCGATCCCCTAAAAACAAATCTGGCATGGGGATCCTAGGTTCCACAACAGGCAACCCAGCAAGATAGATAGCAATACTCCGAACCTCAGTGGCAAGCTGATCCACACGGCCAGACAACTGTGCAAACTCCATTGGGAGAAAAGATCCTCCCCAGCACCCAGAGATACAGAGGGAAAAAAAAAAAAAAAATGCAACAAACAGAAAAATATCTCTGACAACTCTGACAACCTTTTTTCTATCCCAATATTTTTTCCCTTCTGTGAGTACCATACAATTTTCAATTTTTAGGCCGGTGATACTGTTATGTTTCGGTAGCTGAGGAGTGCAGGTAAAAAAGGCAATACACCAGAGCAGTTGGAATCTATGGGATTGCAGTACCCTGACTAACCACCACAACTAGAGGCAGCCGTGGAGCGTTCCTACGTTGGTCCTAGACGCCTCGTCACAGCCTGAGAAACTAACTACACCTAAAGATAGAAATAGGAAAGCTATCTGCCCCGGAGCAGAACCCCAAAGATAATAGAAAGCCCCCAAACATGTAATGGCGGTTAGACAAGAGGAAATACTGACACAGAAAGAAAATAGAATGAGCAAACGCTGGGGCCCAAACTATCTAAATAGAAAAGGACAGGAAGGGTACTTACTGCAATCCCAGAAAACCCTGAAAAACACCAACTCTACTAATTTCAAAATCACCTGAGATCACACTACCTCTACCACCTAAATTAGCTCTCTGGTGTAACAAAATCAAAACAGCAGCCACTGAAAAAACTGGAAAAAGCAAAAGAACAAAACTCAGTGGCTGAACTAAACTGAGAAGGCAGAAGCCCCCGGAGGGGACCCAGAAGGCCCCCAAAGAAGTGCAGGACAAAATGCAAAAATATAGCAACAACACAAAAGAAGAAAAATTCTTATCTGGTAGCAGGAGATGCAGACACGACACAGCAGGCTACAAGGGAAAAGGGAAAGAAGGATTCAGACCAGAACAATTGATCACCGGCAACCCTGATGGGAAAATGACTCCCTTATATAAGACCAGTCAGTAACACCTGATTCCCAGTCCTCACAATCTTCACTAGTACCGCTTGTAACCACCAGAGGGAGCCTCTGCTCAGAACTCATCTCAAACCCATTCACAACATCAGACTCAGCTCTGGCTAGGCTAAAGTGATTCACTTTTCACTTGTACCAACCTCCACTTCAGGTTGAACTTGTCTGAACAGCTCTACAATTCTCTCCTCTGGTGTCTTGAGGAAATCTGAGATCTGTCTCTGTCTGAGACTATCCTGTTCTGATCTCTGGCTGCTCTGAGGCAAAGTGAAACTAAACTGAGTTTATATATGCCTAAACACAGCTCCCTCCAATGGTCTTTTTAGGAAAGCTGCATTGTGTGTGCGTATAGTGACTTCTAGTGGGATCGTCCTTTAGTGCATCCTTCTGGAAGATATGGATCCAGTCACAGCTGGGCTCCACATTCCCCCTAGTTGAACTCAGCACTCCGGGGCTGAAATACAAAAACAGGTAACAGAACAATAACATATCAAAACAATTCTTCCTTTACAGGAGGTAAGGCATTCTTGAACTGTTGCATGAACGGTAACTGAACAATTATGTACCATGAGGGATTGAGGAATTGAGCAACCATAAAAGTCCCAGTCTCTTTTGGAAAGGGTGCTCAAATAAGGGTGAAGAAAACAAGTAGAAACAATGTCCATTCCTCTTGTTCAAAGATTATAAGGGAAAACAGGTTAATAAATAATGGAATGATACAACATATTATTATCAAAAATATATACATTATACATTTATGTACAGTGGTCATAGATAGTTATTTACATGAGTTAGGTTTTACTCTCTATACCTAACAGGTAATTGCCCCTTTGTCATACGTACTGACCTACGTGGTGTGGTGTCAGGTATAGTAGCCTCTAGCCTATTTGTCCTGCGTGCTGGCAAACTGTAATACCGCCTTAACCTCTCTATGGATCTGGCAAGCACACTGGTGACTGGGCGATGCGGTTCTGTTCCGCCAGGGGACTCTTCTTCCTGAGATTCAATTCCTTGGGATTCCACTTCTTGTGGTGCTGCTTCTTGTGGTGCCGCTTCTTGGGGTTCCACTGGTTGAGGTTCTGCCGGAACAGGTCCTTCTGGAACTGACTCTACTGCAACAACTGGTTGTAGAGGTTCTTCTTGAGGTTGATAGAATTGAAGCACAGGAATGATTACAGCTTCTCCAATTCTGGGCCAATCTGCAGGTAAATCTCCCAAATCTGTATGTATGACTGCTTTATCACTCTCTTCCTGATTGACAACAGGTTCTTCCTCACGAAGTTTTAATGGGTCCGGACACAACTTTAGATGGTCTCTAGACACAGTTGCAGTCGTTTTTCCTCCATCCTTGCTTATTATGCACGTCTTCTTGTTATCAAACCTGGAACTCTGTATGATGTAAGGCTCTCTTTCCCACTGATCGTCGAGTTTGTGTAACCTCCTCTTTCTTTTTAGTACGATTTCACCAGGTTGCGAAAGGTTCAGCTGGCGCACTTTTATTGTAACGATCTGCTTGTTTATCCCTGAATCGATTGAGACTTTCTTCAACACAGGCCTGTACTTTTCTGTACTGTTCCTGTCTGTTTGTGTTCCAGTCTCCAGTAGTTACATCCACTTCTGGTTCTACAACTCCAAGCTCTAGATCCATGGGCAGCTTTCCTGGTCTTGCCCGCATGAGATAGGCTGGGGTGCAGTTGGTGGAACTCACCGGTATGTGGTTATACAGGTCTACCAGGTCAGGTAGCAAGTCTGGCCACCGATTTCTTTCCTCCAGCGGTACAGTTTTCAGCAAGTCAATAACGATGTGATTCATCTTTTCACAAAGTCCATTGGTTTGGGGGTGGCACGGTGTTGTTCTTATCTTCTTACACCCGTACAAGTAGCAGAACTCTTTGAATAATTCGGCCTCGAAGGCTGGGCCTTGATCAGTTAGCACTTGCTCAGGATAACCGTGTGGTCTGCAGAAACTTGCTTGGAAGGTCTTTGCTGCTGTCTCTGCTGTCAGATCTTTGACAGGGGCGACCACCAGGAATTTGGAGTAGTGATCCACCATAGTCAGGGCATAGGAATATCCTGACCGGCTGGGTGACAACTTAACATGGTCCAGGGCCACGATTTCCAAAGGACGGGTCGTCTGGATGGGCTGCAGGGGTGCCTTCTGACTACTGTAGTCTTTTCGTCTGAGGCCACAGGGTCCACAATTCCGGCACCACTTCTCGATGGAGCTGCGCATCCCTACCCAGTAGAACCGACACTTCAACAGGGTCTCCAGCTTTTTCCAGCCAAAGTGTCCCGCTTGATCGTGGTAGGCTTCTAACACCATCTGGATGTCTGCCTTGGGAACTACTATCTGCCAAACCATCTCATGGGTCCTTGGGTCGACGTATCTCCTGCACAGCTTCTCACGGTAGATGAACAACCGGCTCCTCTCGTTCCACAGCAGCCTTGCTGGTATAGGTGCGTCTTTCTCCAAGGAGGAACCTTCCTGTTTTATCAGCTCCTTGATACGGCTGACCACTGGATCGCTGTCCTGAGTCTCCTTCCAGCTGTGGTGAGGTAAAGGATTTAACGTCTTACCAGGCGATCTCCTGCTGGCCTGTTGTTCATAGATCATCCCATTCCGGTGAAAGGCAGGTAGTTCAATCTCTTCCAGATCATCCATTTCCTCTTCAGTGTCTGATTCATGAGGCATCCTGGACAGGGCATCGGCATTGGCATTCTTGCGGCCTGCCCGGTACTTAATTGTGAATTGATAATTTGACAGTCTAGCCATCCATCGTTGTTCCATGGCTCCCAGCTTAGCTGTTTCAAGATGCGTCAAGGGGTTGTTGTCTGTGTAGGCAGTGAACTTGCTGGAGGCCAAATAGTGTTTAAACCTCTCCGTGGTTTTGTGTCGACCCGCCACCACAATTGTGGGTTACCAGGGCAATGGGGTACTCAGAGCCGAGCCCATGAAAGTCTATGGGGTTGTCACAGGTAGCGGTGGCTCGGTCTGTGGCCCTGGCGGTCTGGCGTATGTTGGGGGAATATTTACAGGGGATAGATTTATATACAGTTCGTGACGCCACCTGTAGTCTTCTGGTAATTTGTACCAGCGCTGCTGTAGGTCTCTGAGGGGATGGTGAGGCAGCTAGATGTCGGGTCCCCTACAGGTGGGACTGGTCCCTCAAAGTCTATGAAGTTAGTGTAGTCGGGTGCAGATAAATAACACAGTCTCACACGGTCAGCGTCTTTCCATACCTTTACTTGTAAGATGTTCAGGCAGGTCCCAGGGAGGCTGATCCAAGGAGAGTGTATTTTGAGACAGCAGCTGGACAAGTTAGGGGCCTCCTTTACTTTCAACACGATGAGTACAACCAGCCTGAAGCGTAGTTCCCTCAATAACTCCAGCTAATCCATAGCTGTACTGCCCAGTCAGTTTTGTGGTAGGAGCCTTCCTGTGAGAGAGCTGAATTCCTATCTTGCTGATCAGGCTCAAAGTCTTCACTCCCCCTGACCCCAGTTACGTACTGACTATATGGGGCTGTTTGCCGCGACCTAAGGTCCGGTAAATCCCTGGTTTTCTTACCACTATGCTTGAAGCTAATAGTGATCCTTCGGTCCCCAGTGACCGGTAGCAATGTGCAGGACTTCTTCAATCCAAAAGCACTTTTCCAATAATCTTTCCACTGTGCCTTTCGCCTTGTCCTCGCTGGTAGCATAAACACTCACACTTGCAAAAAGTCATGTAATCACTTCCTTCTTCTCTTCCTTTAGAGTTAGTTAACAGATTCTCAGTTATCCACTAGGCAGGAGCACGTCTCTGAACCTTTCACTGTCCTTGAGACAGGTGACTGAAGTAATTCTGCACTAAGCTTCTTCTTTCTTTGTCAATGTATTCAGGTGAGGTACAGCTCTGACCAGGCTGAGGTGATCTATCTCTCGCCCGTACTGGCCTCCACTTTCTGAACTGCTGCAGAAACAGGCTGGACTGCTTCCTCCCTCCAGCTAGACTCCACACGTCTCCTCTGTCCGAAGACAGGAAACTAACTCTCTAAAAATCACTCAACCAATATACACCCTGACCACTCCCTCACAAGTAACTACACTACCCTAAGGGTGTGTCTAGTGTATGTTGAGTGAATGGGTATTGAGCATTAAACTGCTGTCTCGCCACACACAATCCAGGGTACTGCGTGTGCCTAACACCAGGGCTACACATTCCCCCATGGTAAAAGACAGCACTCCCGGGCTGTAAAATACAAAGAGACAGTTTTGTTTATGCATGAAAACATTAAACATTAAACATTAATTCGTCCCATCCGGGAGGTGAGGATGTCTTAAACGTTGCGAACAATAAACATTAGATATAGAAAAGTACAAATATTAAATAGCATTCAATAAATATACAGTATTCTTGTGAAGGACCCGCACCAAACCTTCAACGTAGGTCCTGGGTGGGCTGCAGGACATCCGAATGCAGACCTCACTCAGTGCCACACCACACGGGTTTTTGTATTCAGAGGTAGTTGTGCTGGTTTTATGTAAAACCAAGATAAAGCACCGAAGCGCAACTATTTACAAATAAGTTCTGGGCTGGCACAGTCCTCAACCTCAAAGTCCATTGTAAAACGAAGACATATTATATCATATTATAATAATAATAAAGTGCGAAACTTTTTCTGGTTACCCAGCCGGGCATTCTACTGTTAGCAATATATAAATGTATTATATTCTCATTTAACTAGTGCAAAAATTGGCAAACTTCTCAAACTTTATACAATATTACTTATGGTAGACCCCTTTATGGATCTCACCGATTCTTACTGTTTAACTATTCAAATACATTTTCCACCCCGGGGGCTGGAACAATGCGATGGTCCCTAGATCCCATTACTAACAAGTCATGCGCTGCTATTAGGGTCTGGGTCGCCACAGTTCTCGTGCGAACCTCTAGGGGCGCAACGGGTACATTCTCCTCACGAGACACCGATTGCGTTTCAATCACAGTTAACGATATGGACCGTGTCATGGATTGCGATTGAGACTGGGTCGCATGTTGCGATGTAAAGGTGGCTTTCCTTTGCGATGAACCTGCAGGGGGCGATGCTGGGGCACGGCCGGATACTGCTTGAGCTGGAGACGGGGACGCTGCGGTAGTGGTGACGTTACCTGCGTCTGGGACGGGGTCACGGACGATGGTGACGTTAAGGGCATACCATCCCTTCATTCCCCAGTGCCGTGTATACGTGACAATGTCTCCATTTACTAAGTCCCTCCCGGGATGACCTTGCGGTAGGTGGGATTCTACATCACGCCTGCTGACAAAGACCCCTGGGTAGAGGCCCGGTTCACGGATGAAGCCCCAGCCCTTCCGGAGCTGGAACTCAGTCACACACCCCTGCCGCCGCGGTTCCCTCAGGGTACCTTTCTCTCTCCGGACACTCTCCTTGTCCGCGATCAGCTCTGCATGTTGCCGCTGACGGTTCCGCTGAGCTTCCCGCTCTTCCTCCTGCTGGCGTTTCTGCTTCTCCTCACGACGCTGCCACTCACATTCCCACTGGGCGGTGTAGGCGACGTCATCCAGGCGCGCCATTTCGTCCCAGTCGACGTCTGGTAACGACGGACAGGACCCCTCCGGTGTCCCTGCCGGGGACCGATCATCTGCTGCGGCCTCCTGGCCGGGCGGGCGTTCCGGAACTGGCGGTACCTCCTCAACCTCCTTCGCCTCCACCGCTTCACCGGTGGGATCAGGATCGGTACTTTCGGGGGCAGCTTCCGGTTGCTCCTTCGCCTTGGGCAGCAGAATCTTCGGTAACTCGAATCGTGGGGGGTCGTTGAGGGGAGAGATCACCGCGTCCCACAGCCGCCGCTGCTCCAGGGTACGCCGGCGTCTCTCGATCTCTTCAAATCCAGGTTGGTGCTGGACCATCTTCTTCAGGCGTGCATTTTCTTCCTGAATTTCTAGCAACGCCTGCTGCAGGTGCAGGACCACGGATAACTCCGGTGCTGGTGGCAGCTTGGCTGGGGCACGGGGCCTGCCTTCCTCCGCTTCCCTGCTCGGCTGCACACGTCCTGCCTCCATGATGTTCCAGAAGATTCTTTCTTCTTCTTTCAGAGACGTCCGGTCTCTTCCGTGGAGGCGGGGTTTGCGTCTCCTCCTCTTTGCAGGAAAGGTGAAGAGGAGGCGGACCTCCTTTGCTGTAGGGCAGGATCGCATATTGTAATAGCACTTTGAGAGGGCAGGCATTTTCTTCGTGCCACTGGGGGGTACACGCCCACGAAGGTACGCCCACCTTCTTCTCCAGCGCCTGAGGGCGCGAATATGGCGACAAAGATGGCGATTTTTGGCGCCAAAAGTGCAAACAGTCCTTTTCACAAAAACAATTCCATAGGCACACAGGGCTCGCAATTTTGCGAGTTTCGCATCCTGTTCGTGACGCCAAAGTTTTGTGTCGACCCGCCACCACAATTGTGGGTTACCAGGGCAATGGGGTACTCAGAGCCGAGCCCATGAAAGTCTATGGGGTTGTCACAGGTAGCGGTGGCTCGGTCTGTGGCCCTGGCGGTCTGGCGTATGTTGGGGGAATATTTACAGGGGATAGATTTATATACAGTTCGTGACGCCACCTGTAGTCTTCTGGTAATTTGTACCAGCGCTGCTGTAGGTCTCTGAGGGGATGGTGAGGCAGCTAGATGTCGGGTCCCCTACAGGTGGGACTGGTCCCTCAAAGTCTATGAAGTTAGTGTAGTCGGGTGCAGATAAATAACACAGTCTCACACGGTCAGCGTCTTTCCATACCTTTACTTGTAAGATGTTCAGGCAGGTCCCAGGGAGGCTGATCCAAGGAGAGTGTATTTTGAGACAGCAGCTGGACAAGTTAGGGGCCTCCTTTACTTTCAACACGATGAGTACAACCAGCCTGAAGCGTAGTTCCCTCAATAACTCCAGCTAATCCATAGCTGTACTGCCCAGTCAGTTTTGTGGTAGGAGCCTTCCTGTGAGAGAGCTGAATTCCTATCTTGCTGATCAGGCTCAAAGTCTTCACTCCCCCTGACCCCAGTTACGTACTGACTATATGGGGCTGTTTGCCGCGACCTAAGGTCCGGTAAATCCTTGGTTTTCTTACCACTATGCTTGAAGCTAATAGTGATCCTTCGGTCCCCAGTGACCGGTAGCAATGTGCAGGACTTCTTCAATCCAAAAGCACTTTTCCAATAATCTTTCCACTGTGCCTTTCGCCTTGTCCTCGCTGGTAGCATAAACACTCACACTTGCAAAAAGTCATGTAATCACTTCCTTCTTCTCTTCCTTTAGAGTTAGTTAACAGATTCTCAGTTATCCACTAGGCAGGAGCACGTCTCTGAACCTTTCACTGTCCTTGAGACAGGTGACTGAAGTAATTCTGCACTAAGCTTCTTCTTTCTTTGTCAATGTATTCAGGTGAGGTACAGCTCTGACCAGGCTGAGGTGATCTATCTCTCGCCCGTACTGGCCTCCACTTTCTGAACTGCTGCAGAAACAGGCTGGACTGCTTCCTCCCTCCAGCTAGACTCCACACGTCTCCTCTGTCCGAAGACAGGAAACTAACTCTCTAAAAATCACTCAACCAATATACACCCTGACCACTCCCTCACAAGTAACTACACTACCCTAAGGGTGTGTCTAGTGTATGTTGAGTGAATGGGTATTGAGCATTAAACTGCTGTCTCGCCACACACTCTCCAGGGTACTGCGTGTGCCTAACACCAGGGCTACACATTGGCCCAGACCAGTGCCAGGAACTCCAACTTGAAGCTGCTATAGTTCTCTGGGTTCCTTTCGGTCGGCGGAGCTTCCTGCTAGCATAGGCGATGACTTTCTCCAGGCCATTTTGCTTCTGACTGAGGACTGCTCCCAATCCTTCGTTGCTGGCATCTGTATACAACAGGAACGGCTGGCTGTAGTCAGGGTAAGCTAGGATCTCATCACCTGTCAGGATCTCCTTCATTTCCTTGAATGCTTCTGCCTGTTCTTTACCCCAATGAAATGGAGAATTTCTGCTCTTGAGGGACTGTCCCACCAAGAGGTCTTGCAGAGGCGCTGCTTTCTTGGTGTAATCCTTCACAAACCTCCGGTAGTATCCTGTCAGTCCCAGGAACTGTCGCACCTCCTTGAGATTTTTCGGCTCCGGCCATTTCTGGATGGCGGTGATCTTCTCAGGGTCTGGCGCTACTCCTTCTGAGCTGACAATATGTCCCAGATACTGTACCTTCTGTTTGAGCAGATGGCATTTTGAAGGCTTCAGTTTCATCCCATACTTGGACAGTGACTCGAATACCACCGCCAGGTGCTTCAAATGGTCTTCATACGTTTTGGAGTACACTATGACGTCGTCCAGGTACAGCAACACAGTTTCAAAGTTAAGATGTCCCAGGCAGCTCTCCATCACTCTCTGGAACGTGCCAGGGGCACTGCTGAGTCCAAACGGCATTCTGTCAAACTCACAGAGTCCCATCGGGGTGGTGAAAGCCGTCTTCTCCCGATCCTCCTCAGCCACAGCTACCTGCCAGTATCCACTAGTGAGGTCAAGGGTGGAGAAGTAGTTAGCAGTTTTTAGTGCAGCTAAGGATTCCTCAATGCGTGGTAATGGGTATGCATCTTTATGTGTAATGCGATTTATTTGTCGGTAATCTACACACATTCGCATGCTTCCATCCTTTTTCCTAACTAAGACTAGAGGTGCTGCCCAGGGACTGCAACTATCCCTTATCACCCCAGCTTCCTTCATATCACGCAACATCTCTTTGGCTTTTTGGTAGTGTGCTGGTGGTATAGGCCTGTACCGTTCTTTGATGGGAGGATGATTGCCTGTGGGGATGTGATGTTGAACCCCTTTTATTGTCCCAAAGTCGAGCGGGTGTTTGCTGAATACCTGAGCATACTCCTGAACTACTCGTAGTACTCCCTGTTTCTGGTGGGCTGGGGTGGTGTCTGTCCCAACATGGAGCTGCTGACACCAATCCTCCACCTGGGTGGTCGGACCATTATCCTCCACTAGTTGTGGGGAGGTTAAGGGCTCCGCTGGGTGAATGGAGTTATTATACACAGTATGTAACTTAGCAACAGTGGCATAACGTGGTAATTTGACTTCATCTTCTCCCCAGTTGAGAAGACGCACTGGCACCCTCCCATTATGTACCTCCACTACCCCTCTGGCAGTTAAGAGTGTAGGTCTGTGCTCTGAACAATGGGGCTCTACTACTGCTTGGTAGTCCCGTCCTCTTAGACCTATTGCTGCTCTACACCATATAAGCATTTCACTCATGGGGGGTATCACAATGGGGTTCGGGTCTGTTACCCGTACATTACCAATCTCACCACCGGTCAGTTTCACTTGCTGCTGGCACATCAGGGTCCGAATCTCCTTCCGGATCTCTCCCCTTTGCTTTGGTCTGGCGATTTCAGCAAGCTGTTGGAGTAAAAATACAACCTCCTCCAAACAGTTACTAATAATGTTAGTGCCTAAGACCACATTCAACCCATTTTCTTCATTAACAGTCTTTACTACAAGAAGTCCCTGATTCTTTAGCTCCACTCTCCCCACTTTCACGTCTACATCTTTAGCCCCCCGTAGCTCAAGAGGGAGACCATTAGAGGCATATACGGCAAAGTCAGGGTTTGGGGGTTGGAGACTGTCACTGGACCAGTACTTATTGTAGAGAACATCAGGTATGATGGTTACCTGGGATCCAGTGTCCAGCAGGGCAGGGATTGCGATCCCGTCCAGTATGATGGACAGGTAGGGTCTTCCTCCTACAAACCTGCGGTTCCAGTCTGAGGGGCCTGAGGAGTCTATTCCTGGGTGTTGGCCCTCGGACCCAGGACTTGCTCGTTTAAAGGACACAGACGTGCTGGGTGGCCTTCCCTGTGGCAGCGGTAGCAGATGATCTCTCGGCGAGGATGATGCTGGTCACGGTTCCTTCCTGGGGGTGGCGTTGTCCTCCTCCGGTGGGGCGACGTCCTCCCTCTCCTCCGGCGCATCCAAGGGACATCCTCCGGGCAGTCAGCAAGCAAGATCTTTCCTTCCTCCTTCGTCGTCAATTGCAGGGCACTCATTACAGTGGCCAGGTTTTTGGTCAGCTGGCGCACTTCTGAGCGCAGACAGTACAGCTCAGTAGGGGGCGCCTCCTGCGTTTTGGCTTCCGCCACCAGCGGGGAAAAGGTGGATGCTGCTGGCTTTAGGGTGGTTTCACTCGGGTGACACTGGGTTGCCATCTCGGGTGTTTCCAGAGGTCGCAGTCCTTTTATAGCCATATCCTTAAGGGCATCAAAGGTAGCATCAGGATGATCCAAGGACCACCAGTGCACAGTCCTGCCTTCCGCTTGGGACCTCAGTCCCCGTACAAATTGTTCCTTTAACATTTTATTTTCGTCGGTGACACTTATAGGGTTAACTTGTTTAAGAGCTCGCAGGGCCCCTTGTAGTCGGCAGGCATAGTTCCTAATGCTGTCATCTGATTTCTGGGAACATTGATCAAACCTCATCCGGAGATCTGTTTCAGTGCGGTCCTCAAAGATAGTCTGTAGCTTTAAGAAAATTGCAGGCACTGACTCCTGGTCTGCAGCGGTCTAAGTCTCTACTTCTCTCTCAGCAGCACCAGTAAATTGCCCTATTACTACTGCAGCTCTTTGCTTTTCTGTCATAGGATACATGTCCATTATGCTGCATATTTTCCGTTTGAACCCGGGCAGGGTGTCTGGCTTGCCGCTGTACTGAGGGAGCCACTTTGCTCCAGGCATGTATGGCAGCGTTAGCGGTACTATCGGGACCACAGGACCAGGTGAGGGGCCCACATTTCCATCCTGCGCTGCAGCGCCAATTGGTAAGTCATTGGGGCCGCCGGCCGGGGCCGCGCTGTCAGCTGGCTGCTGCGACATATCTGCGCCCCCCAAGTTAATCGGAGCCTACCTTCTCTGAAGGCTGCAGCTCTGCAGGCACAGCGGTGGAGACAGGACCTGTGTCGCTGGCACTCTGACGTCAGAGCGTTCACTGGAGCTCTCCACAGGACCTGCCGCCGTGTCAGCGGTGGGGGCGTGTCCAGGACTCGGCGCTCTTTTGCAGGTACGCCCACTAGTTTTCGTGCCGGGACGCTGTAAATGGCGGCAAATGGCGGGAAATCTAGCTGACACACTCCGGGCTCTGCACACACAGCTCTGCTGCAGCCAGCTGACACATGCCGGGCTCTGCACACACAGCTCTGCTGCAGCCAGCTGACACACGCCGGGCTCTGCACACACAGCTCTGCTGCAGCCAGTTGACACATGCCGGGCTCTGCACACAGCTCTGCTGCAGCCAGCTGACACGCCGGGCTCTGCACACAGTTCTGCTGCAGCCAGCTGACACACGCCGGGCTCTGCACACAGCTCTGCTGCAGCCAGCTGAAACACGCCGGGCTCTGCACACAGCTCTGCTGCAGCCAGCTGACACACGCCGGGCTCTGCACACAGCTCTACTGCAGCCAGCTGACACACACCGGGCTCTGCACACACAGCTCTGTTGCAGCCAGCTGACACACGCCGGGCTCTGCACACACAGCTCTGCTGCAGCCAGCTGACACACACTGGGCTCTGCACACACAGCTCTGCTGCAGCCAGCTGACACACGCCGGGCTCTGCACACAGCTCTGCTGCAGCCAGCTGACACACGCCGGGCTCTGCACACAGCTCTGCTGCAGCCAGCTGACACACACCGGGCTCTGCACACACAGCTCTGTTGCAGCCAGCTGACACACGCCGGGCTCTGCACACACAGCTCTGCTGCAGCCAGCTGACACACGCCGGGCTCTGCACACAGCTCTGCTGCAGCCAGCTGACACACGCCAGGCTCTGCACACACAGCTCTGCTGCAGCCACCTGACACACGCCGGGCTCTGCACACAGCTCTGCTGCAGCCAGCTGACACACACCGGGCTCTGCACACACAGCTCTGCTGCAGCCAGTTGACACATGCCGGGCTCTGCACACACAGCTCTGCTGCAGCCAGCTGACACATGCCAGGCTCTGCACACACAGCTCTGCTGCAGCCAGCTGACACACGCCGGGCTCTGCACACACAGCTCTGCTGCAGCCAGCTGACACATGCCGGGCTCTGCACACAGCTCTGCTGCAGCCAGCTGACACACACCGGGCTCTGCACACAGCTCTGCTGCAGCCAGCTGACACGTCGGGCTCTGCACACAGTTCTGCTGCAGCCAGCTGACACACGCCGGGCTCTGCACACAGCTTTACTGCAGCCATCTGACACACGTCAGGCTCTGCACACACAGCTCTGCTGCAGCCACCTGACACACGCCGGGCTCTGCACACAGTTCTGCTGCAGCCAGCTGACACACGCCGGGCTCTGCACACAGCTCTGCTGCAGCCAGCTGAAACACGCCGGGCTCTGCACACAGCTCTGCTGCAGCCAGCTGACACATGCCGGGCTCTGCACACAGCTCTACTGCAGCCAGCTGACACACACCGGGCTCTGCACACACAGCTCTGTTGCAGCCAGCTGACACACGCCGGGCTCTGCACACACAGCTCTGCTGCAGCCAGCTGACACACACTGGGCTCTGCACACACAGCTCTGCTGCAGCCAGCTGACACACGCCGGGCTCTGCACACAGCTCTGCTGCAGCCAGCTGACACACGCCGGGCTCTGCACACAGCTCTGCTGCAGCCAGCTGACACACACCGGGCTCTGCACACACAGCTCTGTTGCAGCCAGCTGACACACGCCGGGCTCTGCACACACAGCTCTGCTGCAGCCAGCTGACACACGCCGGGCTCTGCACACAGCTCTGCTGCAGCCAGCTGACACACACCGGGCTCTGCACACACAGTTCTGTTGCAGCCAGCTGACACACGCCGGGCTCTGCACACACAGCTCTGCTGCAGCCAGCTGACACACACTGGGCTCTGCACACACAGCTCTGCTGCAGCCAGCTGACACACGCCGGGCTCTGCACACAGCTTTTCTGCAGCCAGCTGACACATGCCGGGCTCTGCACACACAAGCTCTGCTGCAGCCAGCGCTGACACACACACGGGCTCTGCACACACAGCTCTGCTGCAGCTGAGTCGCACACACCAAGTGGTGTGGGTACCAGGGCTATGGGGTACTCGGCACCGAGCCCATGAAAGTCTATGGGGTTTGTCACTGGCAGCAGGACTTGGTCCGTGGCCCTGGGCGGTCATTCAATGGGGGATGTATTTACAGGGGATTTGTAGTTAGTTTGTGACGCCACCTGTGGTATCTGATCAATTGGACCAGCGCTGCTATATGGATCTTCACAGGGGATGTTATGGGGCAGCTAGATGGTAAGTCTCCCACAGGCGAGACTGGTCCCTGGAAGTCTATGGTGATGCAGGGTGTAGTAAATGAAACAGTCTCACACAAGGCAATCTCTTTCCATACCTTTACTTGTAGATGTTTCAGGCAGGTCCCGGGAAGCTGGTTGGGGTGGAGAATGCACATTCAGGAAAACCGTTGAGCAGGTTAGAGGCCTCCTTTAACCTTGTATGTGTGTACTCACACAGCTCTTAACTTGTTTAAGAGCTCGCAGGGCCCCTTGTAGTCGGCAGGCATAGTCCCTAATGCTGTCATCTGATTTCTGGGAACATTGATAAAACCTCATCCGGAGATCTGTTTCAGTGCGGTCCTCAAAGATAGTCTGTAGCTTTAAGAAAATTGCAGGCACTGACTCCTGGTCTGCAGCGGTCTAAGTCTCTACTTCTCTCTCAGCAGCACCAGTTAATTGCTCTATTACTACTGCAGCTCTTTGCTTTTCTGTCATAGGATACATGTCCATTATGCTGCATATTTTCCGTTTGAACCCGGGCAGGGTGTCTGGCTTGCCGCTGTACTGAGGGAGCCACTTTGCTCCAGGCATGTATGGCAGCGTTAGCGGTACTATCGGGACCACAGGACCAGGTGAGGGGCCCACATTTCCATCCTGCGCTGCAGCGCCAATTGGTAAGTCATTGGGGCCGCCGGCCGGGGCCGCGCTGTCAGCTGGCTGCTGCGACATATCTGCGCCCCCCAAGTTAATCGGAGCCTACCTTCTCTGAAGGCTGCAGCTCTGCAGGCACAGCGGAGGAGACAGGACCTGTGTCGCTGGCGCTCTGACGTCAGAGCGTTCACTGGAGCTCTCCACAGGACCTGCCGCCGTGTCAGCGGTGGGGGCGTGTCCAGGACTCGGCGCTCTTTTGCAGGTACGCCCACTAGTTTTCGTGCCGGGACGCTGTAAATGGCGGCAAATGGCGGGAAATCTAGCTGACACACTCCGGGCTCTTAACACACAGCTCTGCTGCAGCCACCTGACACACGCCAGGCTCTGCACACACAGCTCTGCTGCAGCCAGTTGACACATGCCGGCTCTGCACACACAGCTCTGCTGCAGCCAGCTGACACACGCCGGACTCTGCACACACAGCTCTGCTGCAGCCAGCTGACACACGCCGGGCTCTGCACACACAGCTCTGCTGCAGCCAGCTGACACATGCCGGGCTCTGCACACAGCTCTGCTGCAGCCAGCTGACACACGCCAGGCTCTGCACACACAGCTCTGCTGCAGCCACCTGACACACGCCGGGCTCTGCACACAGCTCTGCTGCAGCCAGCTGACACATGCCGGGCTCTGCACACAGCTCTGCTGCAGCCAGCTGACACACACCGGGCTCTGCACACAGCTCTGCTGCAGCCAGCTGACACGCCGGGCTCTGCACACAGTTCTGCTGCAGCCAGCTGACACACGCCGGGCTCTGCACACAGCTTTACTGCAGCCATCTGACACACGCCAGGCTCTGCACACACAGCTCTGCTGCAGCCACCTGACACACGCCGGGCTCTGCACACAGTTCTGCTGCAGCCAGCTGACACACGCCAGGCTCTGCACACAGCTCTGCTGCAGCCAGCTGAAACACGCCGGGCTCTGCACACAGCTCTGCTGCAGCCAGCTGACACACGCCGGGCTCTGCACACAGCTCTGCTGCACACAGCTCTGCTGCAGCCAGCTGACACACACCGGGCTCTGCACACACAGCTCTGTTGCAGCCAGCTGACACACGCCGGGCTCTGCACACACAGCTCTGCTGCAGCCAGCTGACACACACTGGGCTCTGCAGACACAGCTCTGCTGCAGCCAGCTGACACACGCCGGGCTCTGCACACAGCTCTGCTGCAGCCAGCTGACACACGCCGGGCTCTGCACACAGCTCTGCTGCAGCCAGCTGACACACACCGGGCTCTGCACACACAGCTCTGTTGCAGCCAGCTGACACACGCCGGGCTCTGCACACACAGCTCTGCTGCAGCCAGCTGACACACGCCGGGCTCTGCACATGTGTAGCCCTGGTGTTAGGCACACGCAGTACCCTGGAGAATGTGTGGAGAGATAGCAGTTTAATGCTCAATACCCATTCACTCAACATACACTAGACACACCCTTAGGGTAGTGTAGTCACTTGTGAGGGAGTGGTCAGGGTGTATTGGTTGAGTGATTAGAGTAGTCAGTTTCCTGTCTTCGGACAGAGCAGACGTGTGGAGTCTAGCTGGGACTTGGAGGGAGGAAGCAGTCCAGCCTGCTCTATCAGCAGTTCAGCAAGTGGAGGCCAGTAAGGGCGAGATATAGATCACCTCAGCCTGGTCAGAGCTGTACCTCACTTGAAGACACTGATTAAGAAAGAAGAGCTTAGTACAGAATTACTTCAGTCTCCTGTCTAAAGGACAGTGAAAGGTTCAGAGACGTGCTCCTGCCTAGTGGATAACTGAGAGTCTGGAACTAACTCTAAAGGAAGAGAAGAAGGAAGTGATTATATGACTTTTTGCAAGTGTGAGTGTTTATGCTACCAGCGAGGACAAGGCGAAAGGCACAGTGGAAAGATTATTTGAAAAGTGCTTTTAGATTGAAGAAGTCCTGCACATTGTAACCGGTCACTGGGGACCGAAGGATCACTATTAGCTTCAAGCATAGTGGTAAGAAAACCAGAGATTTACCGGACCTTAGGTCGCGGCAAACAGCCCCAAATAGTCAGTACGTAACTGGGGTCAGGGGGAGTGAGGACCTTGAGTCTCTGCAGGACAAGATAGGAATTCAGCTCTCTCACAGGAAGGCTCCTACCACAAAACTGACTGGGCAGTACAGCTATGGAATAGCTGGAGTTATAGAGGGAACTACGCTTCAGGCTGGTTGTACTCATCGTGTTGAAAGTAAAGGAGGCCCCTAACTTGTCCAGCTGCTATCTCAAAATACATTCTCCTTGGATCAGCCTCCCTGGG
>JARQOD010006570.1:23956-42352 GCA_033576555.1 Oophaga sylvatica | reverse complement strand
AAGTACGCCCCCTTTGGATTTATTTGGTTTCCCAAAAAATGTTTGGATAGGGGGTGTCCATTGAAACCTTTTTTTTGATGTTTTTAAAGTTTTCCCCTTATTTGTGAAATTTCTCTGGTATTTTTTAAAACCATTGACGATTTACCAAAAAAAGGTTTCCCGATGTGGAAAAATTGGCCTTGATGGGGGTTTTGAGCACCCGTACTGAAAATATCGGGTATCGGCCGATATTGGCTGTATCGGAATTTCCGATTGAGTTCGTTTTTCGTCAATGGAAACCGTACTGCTGGGTAACGCGGCCCTTTTTAAAGCAGTCAGTCCGATGATGTCACCCCGGGGGGAAGCAGGTAATCCTGTGCTGCTTTGCGATGACAGGCTCTGCCTGTCTTGCAAATGTAGCAGATTTTGGATTGTCGGGGGACTGTGTTTGGACTGCGTCGGACGGGTTTTTACTTTTGGGTTTGTTTTTTTTATTTTTTTCGGAGACGGGGTCCGGAAATGAAGAGTAATAAAAAAAATGAAAACTTGTTGTCTTTTTTATTTCTTAAAATACTTTTTTCTTGCGTGTTTTTTTTTTACACATTTAATAACTTTGGGATTAAATAAGGATCGGTGTCTTTTTGCACCTCCCCTTTTATTAACCGGGCTTTTGTCCCCCCTGCAACAACGGTGACATTAACCCCTTAATACCCCGCTTGCCACCGCTCAGGGCAAGTGGGAAGAGCCGGGTAAAGTGCCCCAATTTGGGACATCTTTTGATGCGCCAAATGTGGGGTGCTGTAGCTGGTATTTTCGGCTGTGGGGCCAAAAAAAACCCCGGGCCTTTACAGTCTTTTAAACCAGGCCGCGCAGTCTGCATTTTTTTCTTGGTGGTTAACAAAAAAAAGGGGGACCCCTACGCCGTTTTTTTTTCGAGGGGATCCCCCCTTTTTTTGTTAACCAGCCAAATAAAGATGCTGTGGCCCGGATTTTGGCGGCAAGGTCCATGGATATTGGATCCTTACCAGCCTGAAAACCGGCCTAGCGGCTGCTTCATCTGGTGGTTTAAAAAAAATGGGGGGACCCCCCAATTTTTTTTTTGGGGGATCCCCTATTTTTTTTTAAACAGCCAAGATTGCAGACTGCTGTGGCCTGGATTTGGCTGGCAAGGCCCTGGTCTTGGCTCCTTCCTGAAAATCCAGGCCTCAGCGGGTCTGCTTCATCTGGCGGGTTTAACAAAAATGGGGGGGCCCCCACGCCAATTTTTTTCGGGGGATCCCCTTTTTTGTTAATCAGCCAAGAATCAGAGCTGTGGCCTGGTATTATCAGGCGGCAAGGTCCTGGATCTTGGTCCTTAACAGCCTGAAATCCAGGCCTCACGGTCTGCTTCTCTGGTGGTAACAAAAATAGGGGGGACCCCACGCCATTTTTTTTTGAAGGGAACCCCTTTTTTGTTAATCAGTTTCCCTTGGCACTGATTGTGTCCCTGGCTGCCTAAAATGAAGTGGAAAGCAATAATTAAGCTTTCACTTAAGGCCCGTCTCCATAGCGATTCGTACCGAGATCGCTGCTGGCATATTTTGTGACGCAGAGCGAGCTCACCAGCGTACGTTGGTGACATTCGCGACGTCAGCCCCCCTCCGGGTATCGTGTCGTCCTGAAATGTCAGGACCTTTTTTGATCGTGGTTTCCCGCTGAAGGCAACATCGCTGGGTGACAGGCGGGAGAACCAGCGTCGCTGGTACCAAGGTACACGCGGGTTTCCAGGCGGGGCGTGCCTAGAAACCCGCTGTTCCTGGGATACCGCGCCCTGTGCGGGAGCTGTATCCAAGGTACACAGCGGGTTTCCAACGCTGCGCGGTGCCTGGAAACCGCTGTGTACCTTGGTTACCAGGGTCGCTGGTCTCCCGGCTTCACCGAGCGATGCGTGCCTTCAGCGGGGAGACCAGGTCAAAAAAAAAGGTCCGACATTTTTCTGCGACGATCAGCGATACCCGGCAGGGGGGCTGATCGTCGCTGAATGTCCACACAGCGAATCGCGGTGAGCTTCTGCTGCGTCAAAAACTTTGTTCAGCGCGATCTCGGTAGCGATATGCTATGTGAGACGGGCCCTTAAGCGTTTTTACCCGCAGTTCGCGTCCCGATCGCGCCTGAGTGCCTTTTGGAGCTCACAGCGATCAGTAGCGATACACCAGCATCCTGACAAGTGATATCTTGTCGGGATCGCTGGTGTATCGTTATTGACACCCAGCCTTTACTCCCTGTCGGCAGGAGGGAAAATCATTCATTTGGGGTTTTGGAGGCTGCGCATTAGCTGCGGTCCCTGCAGTAAACATTACCCTTTCTGAAGGATTACAACCGTGGGACCTGACTGTGCTGGGTAGGTAGAATAATTTTGCTTTTTATTTTATTTTTTTACAGGAAATGGTTTTTGCAGAAATAAAAGATGGTCAAAAAACATGTTCTTTATTTCATTAAAATGATTTTTAATTAAAGTGTGTGTGTTTTATTTTTATTTCTGCAATAGGATTAATAATTGATAGTTGTTAATTGACAGCTCTCAATTTTTTAACCTGGCTTAAGGTCCCCCTTTCAATAGCAAGTGGCAAACCCCATATTAACCCATTCGCCACCCTTAAGGGCAATGGGAATAGCGGGCAAAGTGCCAGAAGGGCGAATCTAATTATAGATTTGTCTTTCCTGGGGTGTTGGGGGCGATGTTAGTGCCGGGGGGGGGCAAAAATAATGGCCCTCTCGGGCTATTATTATCGCCCCCACTCACTGGCTTTGTCTGTCTGGTTGCGAAAATAGGGGGGGAGCCCACGCATTTTTTTTCAGGCAATTTTACCCTTATTTTATAACATGTCATTGAATTTGTGCACTAATATTATTTTTTAATTGTAGTTCATCATTTACATTGTAAGTTGCCCGCAATTCAATTGCCGGCTTTTTGGGAAAACAGAACCCCATGAAAGACACTTGGTGACAAAGGGTAACCAGTCTTTTCATGTCCTTTGCTATTAATTTGCACAACAATTAAATCGACTATGTGGGCAAATTTCCACCGTAGGGGTTTAATTAAAGGTGTAATTCGTAGCAAAAAAGTCCGTTTTTTTTACAAACGAATTTTACACCTTTAATTAACCCTAAGGTGTGAAATTTTGCCACATAGACTGATTTAATTGTTTGTGAAATCGATGCAAACGACATAAAAGAAATGGTTAACCCTTGTACACCAAGTGTCATTTCATGTCGGGTGCTTCTGTCTTTTCACTGAAGCCGGCTTTACCCGGCAATTGAATAGGTTATTTTACTATGTGGTGTATAAACTATACTATATTATTATAATGTCAACAATGACATGTATATATATATATTGATGCTAGTGTGTATATTTAGTGTTTAAAGGAAAAATGGGTTTTTTTAGTTGCGATATTTTGTTCCCATAGCTTACATGGGACTTCCGGTTCGGTATGGGTATCGCCGATATTTTAGTGTATCGGCGATCCCATTCCATTCCGATACTTTAGGATACGGAAAAGTATCCTCAACTCTACCTGGGCAGTTTCTGCTTTTTTCGGAACTTAAGCAAGGTTCTTTCTCTCCTGTTCTACGGCAGCCTGATGTTTCTCTGCCGTTTAGGTGGAGGTTGATGCCTCTGAGATTGGGCAGGTGCTTTTTGTCCCAAAGGGATCCGAACCCTAAGGTAACCCTTGTGCCTCTTTCTCTCGTAAATTTTCTCCAACTGAACGTAATTATGACATGGGTAATCGGGAGTTTTTGGGGCCATGAAGTGGGCCTTTGAAGAGTGGGGGACATTGGCTGGAAGGAGCCAAACATCAGGTGGGGTCCTCCGGCCATAAGAACCTGGTTTTCTCAAACAGAAACGCTTTCCTAGACAGGCCAGGTGGGCCTTGTTTTTCACACGTTTTAATTTTGTGGTTTCTTTTCTTCCGGGCACTAGGAAATGTTAGGCGGATGCCCCTCGAGGAGTTTCTTTGCGGATTCTCCTGAGTTTTGTCCTCTGTTATTTTGAAGAGGGTTTAGTTCTTTCCCCTCCACCCAATTTGAGATGGCTTGGGAGGGGTGTAGGAGGATAAAACCTGAGCGCTGCGTGTTGGGAAATTGTTTGTCCCGACCAGTGAAAGAAGGTAGAATTGGAAAACATATGCCAGCCTAGGAGGTGCTAGAGTGTGGAAGAAGAGTGTGATGTCTGAGTTTCATTGTTCCGCGTTGGCTGGTCTCCCGGGTTTTTGGTACCAGAGATTGGTGAGCGGGTCCTTTTGGTTGCCTACTTTGTCTCAGAGTCAGGGACGTTGTGCGTCCGGGATTGCTCTCGTTCTTGCCTTGCTCCGTTTAGTGGTTTGTTATGCCATTCCTGTACCCAAGTGGCCTGGAATTTTTCTATGGATTTTTTTTCCGACCTCCCTGTCTCTCAGAGAATGACCATTTTGGGTAATCTGTGATAGGTTTTCCAAGATTGATCATCTTGTGCCTTACCAAGTTGCCTCCTCTTCCGAATTGGTGCCTTTGTTTTTCCATGGTTCGGTTACATGGATTCCGGGAACTTGTGTCAGGGACACCGCACGCATTGCTACTGAGCCGTGGTGTGTCCTGAGTGAACAAACTTGCCAAAGATACCGTAGCAGAGCCCCCAGCAAAGATGAGTCGTTTTCTGTAAAGGACCTTCACATGTGACTGCTAGTGGGCGGGCCCGGGCCCAAACCGTCTCTCAGAGGCAGGTAGCAGCAGATAGAGAATGCTTCAGATCAAAGGACCTGCGGGCCCACGGACGCTAGTGGGCGTGGCCTAAGCTCCAGAGGCTATGAGGGAAAGAAAACCCTAGAAGGGTAACTACGGGACACAGTTACCAAGGGGCTATACCGAAGGATAACAGAAGTAGCCCAAGGGGTCAACCCATGAGGCGACGAAGACAAGGGAGCAGGCAGAGGGGAGTCAGAACGTAGCCAAGGGTCATACATAGAGGGCGACTAATAAAGGGACAGGCCAGAGCGGAGTCAAACGTACCCCAGGGTCAACACATAGAGGGCAGCAGGACAAAAGGGCGGAAAATCGAAACAGGGGACACAGCCAAATCAAACCAGAAAACAGAACGTTAGCACAGGCACAAAGCACTGGCACAAGCAACAACAGGGTCACAACACTCGGCCAAGGGGTAGAGTAAAGCACAGAGGAGGCCCCAAATGAGGCTATAAAAAGCCTCCCAGAACCCAGGTGAGGCCATCCGGTTAACCCTAAAACCACCTTTCCCAAAACTCAAGACCATGACACATTGTGTCTGACAGAGGAGTCCAGTTTTTTCCAGGTTTTGGGGACTTTTGTTCTAAACTTGGTTTCGTTATCTTTCTCCTCGCTTTTCACCCTCAACCAATGGAAAAACCGAAAGGGAAAAAACCAGACCTTGGAGACTTATTTGGATGTTTTGTCTTGATCAAGATACGGGTCTCTTTTTTGCCTTTGGCTGAGTTTTTTCTTAATAATAGGGCTATTCTGCCACCTTGTGTCTCCTTTTTCTGCAATATGGGTTTCACCCTTGATTTTCTTAGGACGGCGGGGTTTGTCTTTCCGGGGTTTACTCTTTGTGGAACGTATGCAGCGATTTGGGACCAGGTAGTGGGAGGTTGTTTCTCTCGGAGAAGGCCCAGCGGTTTGCCAACCGGCATAGGACTGATGATCCTCGTTTTAAAGGGGGGGGCTTGGTTTGGTTGTCCTCAAGAAATATCCCTATGAAAGTGCATCTCCAAAATTTAAGCCAAGGTTCTTTTGGGCCTTATAAGACATGGAAATTATTAATCCGGTTTCCTTTCCCTTTGCTTCTTCCAGGGACATTTAATTTCTAACATGTTCCACAAGTCCTTATTGAAGAGGTTTTAGCCGGGTTTCCTATGGCTGCGCCCCCCGACCCGTTTTGGTTGAGGGGCAATTTGGGTTGTGGTTGAGAAATATTGGGTTCTCGTTTTGCGACGGAAATCCAGTATTTGGTTAAGTGGAGAGGTTATGGTAAGGGGAAATTCTTGGGTGTTTGCTTCGGAACATCCATGTGGGAAACATCCGTGCGTATCTCAAGCTCATCTGACGGCCTGGTTGCCAAGGTGAGGGTTCGGGGACCCCTCCTCAAGCAGGGGGTATGTTGTGAATAATCTGGAGGGACTTTGGTGGGGCTCCCTCAATGGTTGGAGGGTAATGAACTAATTTGCGAAGGCCTTCCTGGCTCTGAATGGTTGAAAAAAGTGACCTGAACTCCCTTCAGTCTGGCGGTAATCAATTGTTCTTGGTCTTGCTTGGCGCCAGCTACCGAAATATAACAGGGACCCCTTAAGGAAGGTACCTTGCCCGGGTTGATGGGCTACTGAATTGCCAATTTTGCGTAAGGAAACTTCATTTTTCTTTTACTGTAAGTT
Organism: Oophaga sylvatica; assembly: GCA_033576555.1. Classification (NCBI taxonomy): domain Eukaryota; kingdom Metazoa; phylum Chordata; class Amphibia; order Anura; family Dendrobatidae; genus Oophaga; species Oophaga sylvatica. The sequence continues at coordinate 35,951 of JARQOD010006570.1, read as the reverse complement.
TAAAAAAAAAAAAAAAAAACATTTTTTGAAAACATTTCTTTGAGGAGAAAAATTTGATGAATGTTTTTAATGTTTTTTTGTGTTTTCACATGGCCTAGATTCATACACAGGCCGTTGTACCTTTTTTTGTCTATTTGGTTTGGCGGCGTGCACGGTTCAATTGGAGGTGCTGACAGGTTTTTTCTATATTTATCTATTATTATCTTAATCCATGGGTGCGGGAAAAAGTAATCAGACCCCTAAGCACACAATAAAAAAAACAAAGGGAGTGGCCTTCAGATCAACTCTGTGCCATTTTGATGGCCCAGCCAAAGCCTGTTGTGCACTTGGAGGAACCTGGAAAATGGCGTCCACCAACGTTCACCATCCAACTGAGGGAAAAATGGAGAAATTGCAAGGAAAGAATGGCGGGACCCCTCTAATCAGGTGTGAAAAACTTGTTGCATCATTCCCTGAAGACCATGGCTGTCTAGCTCAAAAGGTGTTTACTCATACGAGCAAAGGGTCTGAATACTTATGACATGTGATATTTCGTTTTTCTTTTTTAATAAATTTGCAAAAAGTCTACATTTCTGTTTTTTTTTTCAGTAAAGATGGGGGAGAGTGTAATTAAGGAAAAAAATGAACTTTTTTGTTTTTACCAAATGGCTGCAATGAAACAAAGAGTAAAAAAATTTAAAGGGTTCTGAATGCTTTCCGTACCCCACTGTTTATCTATCTATCTATCTATTTCTATAATTAATCATCTATCATCATTATCTACTATCCATCTATCTCTATCCATCTATCCATCTATCCATCTATCTATCTACTATCTATCTTCTATCTATCTTTATCTATTATTATCATCTTCTTCTTTTACCCTAAGTTTTATCAATGCCATTCTATCTTAAAACTCCCTTTGAACACCTTGATTTGCATAAGTGCTACGCCGAACGAACAATGGGATGAGCGTGCTCTGCCACTATTAGGCGTAAACAACAAAGGAAAAAAAAACGAACAAATACCCAAAGATTAAATTAAAAAATATACAATTTTATTGGTAAATCAAAAAAAAGGGGAAGGAAACAAGGGGGTAGGGATCAATTGACCTTACGCCAAATGTTACGGGGACGCAGGAGTCAATTGCTTAACCAGTATTGTATTGAAAAGGAGGGATAGGCAGAAAAATATTCATATATGTTGGACATTTACAAAAAAATTGCACTAATCCCAAAAAAAAATCTTTCTAATAGTAAACAGTGTAATATGGCTATAAGCATTGATGTTCCAAAGCATATTTTGGTTAACAATGCGTCACAGTGATTGAGCAATGTGATATATTGCACTAAACATAGTCAGAAAAAATTAGATGCAATAGCCTAGGTAGTGTGGACAGATTTAATTCAGCAGGATAGGAATGATCCATAATTCAATGTGTAGCTCCCAAAATTACCTTAGCACATGTACAGCAGTACAACCCGGTGGCCCCCCCGACGCGTTTTCGCAGATTGCCTTTCCAAGGGGTGATGGGGATAAGGGGGGGAGAAGTTAAAAAGAAAAGCCCACCATAGAATAGCCATACAGGACCACGTGTCGAAGGTTTAATTGCCTACAGAAGATAATTATCCTAAAGAGGATAACATTGCTATGGTTACAAGCTGTGACCTTCCCATGCGTACAATTTTTCGCGAGGACTTCCATGTTCCAGTCGTTCAACGTGGAATTTAAGCCAAAAAATGGCCAGCTGAAACACGCTGGATTGGACCTTGGATACTGTCCATCCGAAAGGACTGAAGAGGCCATGTTTTGTTCCGTTTCTTTAAATCAATGCGGTATTTGCTTTATTTCTTTGTTGTGTTTGTTTGTTGATTTTTACTGTTTTTATTTATTTCCCCTCTTTTAGTCTTCCCACCTAATTATATCCTTGCTTCCTGTTGATGTCATATAAATTTTCTTGGACTTCTATTGAAAATTTCCATGTGGACCCAAAGCTAACATCAATCCTCTTATCACTTTTATTCATTATTATTATATTCTTTGTTTTTTATTGACGTTCGGTTTACTTATCATCTTTTTCATCCATTGTCCCTTGTTTTGATTTCCGCTTATTTTTTTTGTTTCTCATTTAATGTTGAAATTGACCTATATTGTCCACTCATGTGAACTTATTCTATATCGCAGAATTCTTAGGGGCGGGTTATTTTACTTACCAGTTGTCCTCGTACTTGCGCGCATGCGCGGTGGGGCTGTGGCCTGGCGTTTTGGGCATTTTATGTCCCGGTGACCTGATGCCGACGCCGCCTGGGTCCTGCGTTTGCTTCGCGAACGTGCGGTCTTATGGACGAGCTTGAACAAGGAAGTCTCGCGATATGTGACGCTGGGAAGTGATCACGCTTGTACCATAGCAAGTTATGCCTCTTTAGGACTAAATTTTATCTGTGCTTAGGCAATTAAACACTTCGCACTGGTCCTGTACTGGGCCTATTCTAATTGGTGGGGGTATTTCTTTTTTTTACTTCTCCACCCTTACTCCCTCACCCCCAGAAAGGCAATCTGCCGAACGCGCGTGGGGGAGGGGCACCGGGTTGTCACTGCTGTACATGTGTAAGGTAATTTGTGGGAGCTACTCATTGAATTATGGATCTGCCATCCTGCGACATTTAGTCGTCCACATACCATGGCTATTGCGATCTATATTTTTGACTATGTTGTGGCAATATATCCACATTGCTCATGTTCACTGGCGCATTGTTAACCATAAATAGCTTTGTGTCATCAATGCTATTTATAAACCTTATTTGACATGTTTACTATTGTAAAGATTTTTTTTTTGGGATTAGTGCAATATTTTGAAATGTCCAAATATAGAATATTTTTCTGCACTATCCCTCCTTTTCAATACAATACTGGTTAAGCAATTGACTCCTGCTGTCCCTGTCCAACATTTGGCGTAAGGTCAATTGACTCCTCTACCCCCTTGTTTCCTTACCCTGTTTTATGTATTTACCAATAAAATTGTATATTTTTTACATTTAAATCTTTGGGTATTTGTTCGTTTATTTTTCCTTTGTTGTGTTCTGTTTCTAGCGAATATCCCCTATAATTATCCTTACAACTATTCATATATTATGACTTAAGTTTATTTAATTTAATGTTGTTCATATAGTTGTATTTATTCATGAAGTGGTATCTTTCACTATTAGGATCGTGTAACTTCGCTTGGTAGTTTGGGAAAACTTCTGTTGGTCTTATTGAAAATATTGCTTGCTAGAATAGAAGATAATTGGTTGCACATCGATTGCTTCTCTCAGGAGAGATAATTACTATCTTTTAATGGAACCTTGGCAATTGCGTCCTTTAGAAGAAAGAAAGGATTTACTTTCCTAAACTACCTTAAAAAAATAACTTTAGTTCCATGAGAAACTACTGATTCCCCAAAAAGGAGAAATAAAGCAGTGATTCATATTAAATGTTGAGAAAAACACTTTCATTTTAATCTAGAGCTTGCAAATATAATTGTTCTGGTTAGCCAATAGAAATATCACTCCTAGAATACTTTTGTCACCTGCGGCTGTCAACCTGTTTAATGCGCTGTCAGTCTCTGACAGTGACATTTAACATGATCTCACTGGAAGCACGTCACTAATCTTGCCCATTGCACCTGTTTCACATAACTGCTGGTTGTCGATGGGTTGGCATGAGACCTGGCGTCTGCAGGAGACCCTGTGGTTGTCATTGCCGGATAGCTGTGAGCGCCGCCCAGCATTCGGCACTCATAGCAAGTGAGCATTTCTGTTACAGAGCAGGGCTGCAGACCTGCTCTGTGTAGCACAAAGCAATCGGATGATTGCAGCTTCTAGTCTCCCACGGAGACTATTGAAGCAAGTGTACAGTAAAAGAAAATGTTTTTAAAAAAATATTTAAAAAATGAAAATAAAAATATAAAAGTTTAAATCATCCCCTATTCACCCCATTCAAAATTAAACAATAAAAAATGCACACATTTGGTATCGCTGCGTGTAGAAACGCCCGATCTTTCAATATAGAAAATAATTAATCCAAACGGTAAATGGCGTAACGAGAAAAAAAATCAAAACTAGAAAATTACTTTTTTTTATGGGTGCCCAACATTGCATTAAAATGCAATTTACGGGCAATCAAAACATTCTATGTACATTAATATGGTATCAATAAAAACATCAACTTGGTAGGCAAAAATTAAGTCCTCATTGAGCTCCAGGTCTCGAACAATGGAGAAATAGGGGTCTAGAAAAATTACACAATTTTTTTGTTAACAAACTTTGTATATTTTTTCAGCACTTAAATAAAAAACTATACATGTTTTGTATCTATGAACTCATAATGACCTGGAGAATCGTATTGGCAGGTCGGTTTTAGCAATTGCTGAACATGATAAAAAAAATCCAAAAGACATTTGTCGAGTTGCACTTTTTTTGCAATTTCACCGCATTTCGATTTTTTCCAGTTTTTTAGGACACTATAAGATAAAACCAATGGTGTCATTTAAAAGTACAACTTGTCCCGTAAAAAACAACCCTCAATTGGCCATATTGACAGAAAAATAAAAAAGTTATGGCTTAAGAAAATGGGGAGCAAAAAACGGAAATGCAAAAAAACGGAAAATGGCTGGGGTTAAGGGGTTAAAGGTAATCTAGCACCAGGTTTTTGCGACCCTCATTATGGAGCAGCATGAAGAAGGGGCAGAGACCATAATTCCAGCAATGTATCACTTATTAGGCTACTTGCTGCAGTTTTGAAAAAATCACTGTATTCCCTGTGGCAAGTCATACCAGTTCTCTGAATGCTGAGCCCTGTATAACCCATATACAACACTGATTTGGCAGCATTCTGTGCACACTGTGAATGGCAGAAATCTGCCAATCAGTGATGGGGCATGTTTATACAGAGCTCGCATTATGGTAGAATACATGGCAGCAGGTTTCGTCCTCTTGTGATAATCTACTGATAAAACAGTGATTTTTATCAAACTATAGTAAGAAGCCCAGTAAGTGACACATCGTTGCAATCAGTGTTCACGTAGTGATTAAGGACTGTGGGCACCTACCCAATTCCTCAAACTAGGGGGCATCTTAGGCTACCCCTGTTATCCGATTACCCAGAAGATGGAGATGCCAAGGTCAGATACATTGCTATGCTCCTATCTTAACCCTTATCAGTTCCCTCCCCCACGTAGGGAGATGTGAGGCCTAAGTGTATAGGATTACACTAACCAGACTGACAGAGGTAGACAGGAACAAAATAAAACTACAATCATACAAATAAACGCACAAAACAATTAGAGTGGGAAATGGGAGAAATAGGAAGGAAGAAACTAAATGGGAGAGGATGAGGATAAATGTGCAAACCAACTCCATATAGAAATCTCCTGAGCAACTCTGCAACTGCCTACTCCAAACACTGATCTTCTCCTTCCTCTCCAAACAGGAATGGTGAACTATCACTGCCAATTCCCAAGTGTCAATGGCGAGCATATATTTCCAGAGGGGAGTGGCCAAAACAGAACAGCTGAGACAATTCAGGTTGGAGAACTCTAGAAAATCAACTGAACAAATTAACCCTTGCAATGACAGAGCAAGGAAAAACCTGCACTGTTCAATAGGTTGGGGAAGCAGTTCTAATCAGTGCTGGAATTTGTGTAACCAGACGCCGCAATTTCTGATTCCTCTCTATCAGGATATCGCTGTGACACTGTAGATATCGCAGGAACGCGGGATGTCGTCACGGACAGGAGGCAGATTTAAGAGTTAACAGATTTATTGGAACAAACAATGTTCTCCACGCAGTGAGTAAAGGGTTGCAGGGAAGTGGCAGGGAATGGGGCAGAACTGGGTGAGTGATGGGGTAGGCAAGGTAAGGGCAATGAAAGTTCAGGATAAAAGTAATATGACTTAACAGACTGTGATCCTGTGGTGTGCAGCGCCTCAGGGTTTCAACGCATTTATCGTAAACAGCGGCGCTGAACGTCTCAATGAAGTCTCTGGCAGGTGGGAATCCAACGGTGGTGCCGACAGCAGCGGCACGTGTCGTCTCGATGCAGTCTCTGAGAAGTGGTGATAATTCCCGTGCTCAAAGGTATCTAGCACGGTACTTAGTCCAGTGTAGGGAACTAATGGGACGAATCCTCGCCCTGCGGTGTGTCCGGGTGTCTGTTAACAAGACTCTGGCATGGCTGTCTGCCTATCTGCGTGCTGTGCACATGTCACAGTCACAGCTTGCTGGGGAGCGTAGTTTGTAGCCAGAACGGATGACAGAGGACGGACACACCGTTGTCTACCTCCAACAGGTAACTGCCTGAAGGCACTGTCTGACGGGCCTGATCTGCACGGGTGCTCTGTCCCTTCCATCAGACCTGCACACGTCTCTCCACACAGCTCCCTCGTCACCCGCCTGTCTGTCTTCCCGCGTGCAGCGCAGCTTAATCCAGCTCTGTCCCCTTCAGTCTCTAAGAAACCCCGGTCATCTCCTAAAGAGCTTCCCCCCTGCAACATGGGTGGCAGCCCCGATGGTTCCAGACCCGAAGCAGAAAAGGCACCCCCGTGTTTATTCATCTTCCTACAACACAGTGTCTCTGTCTCTACATTATGCTGCTCTCAGATTAGGCTGCAAAAACCTGGTGACAAATTCCTTATAACACAATATAATCAGACTGTAGTGCAAAGTCCATCAGTGGGTCAGTCACAAAGCTCACGTTAAGAATCGACATTCAATCAAGGTATATGAGCAATAAATGACAAATGAATGCAAACAAAAACATGAGATGAATGCTAACGATATGATGTAGGCAGATGAAGCATGACTTGCGAATCGCATGTCGGGTGCATTTCTTTGGGTGAGCTCTTATGAATTTCACTGTGATATTATTTAGTGACTGAGTCATAGTCTTTCCTCCTGCTTCATCTGCCTACTTGATATCTTTAGTTTTCATCTCTAATGCTTTACTTTGTATTCTCTTGTCATTTATTTCTCTGTATACCTTAATTGATGACTGGTTCTTACTAAGAACTTTGTGATCTACTCACTGATGGATTATGCACTATGGTCTGATAGTATTGTGCTAATATGTTTTAGGTTCGTGATGGCATTGGGCATGAGGATAAGGCGCTGGAAAGTAACTCAGTATCATGTCCTGGTGGTAAACTGAGAATAGCTTTGAGACAGAAGGAAGCAATAGGTACAATATTTTGTCCTAAATAATTTCCTAAGATATTTTTATAGGGGATACATATGGAAATACAAATCTCCAAGTCACTTGCAAAGGCGGAGTTAAATTCTGGCACTTAGAGAAAACCAATTTTAAAATATATCCAGTAAGACAGAGGTAGGCAATTAATTTTCCAGATGGGCCACATAAGAGACTGTGACTGTTGTGGAGGCCGAAACAATAGGCTGAAAATAATTCTGATCAATATTAGTTATTATTTTATATTAATATAATCACTTATATTGAGCAGAATTAAGTATGCTGACACTCCCACTATATACTGTATGTACCTATCACATAGTCCCCTATATACAGTATGAGTCCAAACACAGTATACAACACGATCTCCCACAAAGCCCCCAATATATAGTATGAACCCTTAAACAGCCCCCTTATATACAGCATGAGCCATCACACAGCACCCTATATATGTATGATCCCCACATAGCCCTATATACAGTATGAGTCCTCACATAAACCTCTATATACAGAGAGCCCCCACAGCCCACTATATACAGTATGATCATGCAAACAGCCCCCTATATGCAGACTGAGACCTAATACAGTCCACTGTATACAGTATGAGCCCCCACATACTCCACTATATACAGTATGAGCTCCCACATAGCCTCCCTATGTACAGTATGGCTCCCACGTAGCCCTTCTATATATAGATATGTATCCAACACACATTCAAACATATACAAAAAAAAAACAAAAACTCATAACTACTCACTTTGCTCCTGTTCCCCCGTTGCTCTGCTTCCAACTTTTCTGTGTGCACTGGTGTTCCATACAACAGACGCAATGTAGTGAAGTCACTGTGTCTACTGTGTCGGTCGCATATGCTGAATGATGCAAGAAAGAGCCAGCGGCTTCCTCCTCCACTACTATATGCACCACTACTTGCATTTTGTGGATGCAGATAGAGGTATCATTAGGATGTCGGGTGGGGGAGGGCAGCCACATTGTGCAGTCAGTGGGCCACTTTTTTTTTGCCCTTCTGCTGTCTCTGTCCACTGGTCAGACTAGAACTGCCAGAGGTTTAGATGGTCCAAAGGCAAGTAGACCCACTAAAACAAAACAAGGCTTTGCATCAGAAAATAACTCCCTTGCCCCTACAACGATATTTTATAAGAATGACATGTTGTTAGGATACGGACATTCATTTTACCATTTGATGCCAATTTAATGTGACTGTAGTCAATACCTGTCTTGAGAATGGTGTAATAAAATTCTTTGAATTACAAGGGATGTTTGGAAATGACTGATCAATAAAAAAAGGAGCAAGAACCAAACAATCTCTTTTATGAATTCTCTAATTTCCGTCAACTGAAGGAAGTTCATTACCTTCTATTTACTGTGTACAGTTGATTGATTTTACCATTTGGCTGCAATCTTATGTGCTTTATATCCTGATTAATTTCTAACTCTCTAAATTGAAAATTGAGATCGATCCTTCATATTTTCTTTTCTTCCATAGTTTGATAAAATGGAGCTACCCACACCTATAATTCCTATTCATTAAGGATGGACATTGTCAGCTGTGGTTGATCCGTAGATTTTATTTCCGGTTAAATTCATAATGAATTAATATTGCAACAAAGAATTATAATTGCTTCTTAACCTACCCTAAATGTTTGTGAAAAAATCCCTTCAAAATGCAGAACTTCTGAAAATATTTTTTTTTATTCAAGACTAAGAACAACCTAATTTATTAAGGTAGGGTCGGTCTTAGGGGTGTGTGCATCTCTCAACTCTACAGAAAGAGGTGCCATTGACCCCGATGGCCTGGAACAGGGGCAGACACTGACAACTTTGGGCCTCTGTGCAAGAAATGTGTCTGGGCCCCCTCTCCTTTTGTGGCGACAAAGCTACATATATATTTTATATAAATATATATATATTATATATATATATATATATTTACAGTACAGACCAAAAGTTTGGACACACCTTCTCATTCAATGATTTTTCTGTATTTTCATGGCTATGAAAATTGTAGAATACACTGAAGGCATCAAAACTTTGAATTAACACATGTGGAATTTTTACATTACACTTTACAAAAAAGTGTGAAACAGCTGAAAATATGTCTTATATTGTAGATTCTTCAAATTTAGCCACCTTTTGCTTTGATTACTGCTTTGCACGCAGAAAAGGTGAACGGATTGGATTCTACATGCCTGGTTCCCACCGTGAAGCATGGAGGAGGAGGTGTGATGGTGTGGGGGTGCTTTGCTGGTGACACTGTTGGGGATTTATTCAAAATTGAAGGTATAGTGAACCAGCATGGCTACACAGCTCTTGCAGCAGCATGCTATTCCATCCGGTTTGTGTTTAGTTGGACCATCATTTATTTTTCAACAGGACAATGACCCCAAACACACCTCCAGGCTGTGTAAGGGCTATTTGACCAAGAAGGAGAGTGTTGGGTTGCTACGCCAGATGACCTGGCCTCCACATCCACAGTAAATTCAAAAAAGTTCATTTTTTTTCTCATTAATGTACACTCTGCACCCCATCTTTACTGAAAAAAAACAGAAATGTAGACATTTTTGCAAATTTATTAAAAAAGATAATCTGAAAATATCACATGGTCATAAGTATTCAGACCTTTGCTCAGTATTGAGTAGAAGCACCTTTTGAGCTAGTACAGTCATAAGTCTTCTTGGGATTGATGCAACAAGTTTTTCACACCTGGATTTGAGGATCCGCTACAATTCTTCCTTGCAGATCCTCTCCATTTCCGTCAGGTTGGATGGTGAACGTTGGTGGAAAGCCATTTTCAGGTCTCTCCAGAGATGCTCAATTGGGTTAGGTCAGGGCTTTGGCTGGGCCAGTCAAGAATGGTCACAGAGTTGTTCTGAAGCAACTCCTTTGTTATTTTTAGCTGTGTGCTTAGGGTCATTGTCTTGTTGGAAGGTGAACCTTCGGCCAAATTTGAGGTCCAGAGCACTCTGAAAAAAGTTTTCATCCAAGATATCTCTGTACTTGGCCGCATTCTTGTTTCCTTCAATTGCAACTAGTCATCCTGTCCCTGCAGCTGAAAAAACCCCCATAGCATGATGCTGCCACCACCATGTTTCACTGTTAGGATTGTTTTGGGCAGTTGAAGAGCATTGCCGGGTTTTCTCCCCCAAATACTGCTTAGAATTTATCACCAAAAAGTTCTATCTTCGTCTCATCAGACCAAAGAATCTTGTTTCTCATAGTCTGGGAGTACTTCATGTGTTTTTTAGCAAACTCTATGCGGGCTTCTATATGTCTGGCACTGAGGAGAGACTTCGTCGGACCACTCTGATATAAAGGCCTACTGGTGGAGGGCTGCAGTGATAGTTGACTTTGTGGAACTTTCCCCATATCCCTACTGCATCTGTGGAGCTCAGCCACAGTGATCTTGGGGGTTCTTCTTTACCTCTCACCAAGGCTCTTCTCCCACGATTGCTCAGTTTGGCCAGGTCTAGGAAGACTTTGGTGGTCCCAAACTTCTTCCATTTAAGGATTATGGAGGCCACTGTGCTCTTTGGAACCTTGAGTACTGCAGAAATTCTTTTGTAACCTTTGGCCAGATCTGTGTGTTGCCACATTTCTGTCTCTGAGCTCCTTGGCCAGTTCCTTTGACCTCATGATTTTCATTTGGTCTGACATGCACTGTGAGCTGTGAGGTCTTAATAGACACGTGTGTGCCTTTACAAATCAAGTTCTTATCAGTTTAATTAAACACAGCTGGGCTCCAATGAAGGAGTAGAACCATCTCAAGGTGGATCACAAGGAAATGGACAGCATCTGACTTAAATATGAGTGTTGAGCAAAGGGTCTGAATATTTATGACCATGTAATATTTCAGTCTTTCTTTTTTAAACCCCTCTCTGACATTAGACGTACTATCCCGTCCATGAAAACCCGTGCCAATCTGACCATGGACGGGAAAGTCGTCATAGGCGATCAGCTGCGCTCCCGCTGACACCCGTGACTGTGTGTCAGGAGCGTCACGGACCGCTCCCGGCACATTAACCCCTAGCACACCGCGATCAAACATGATTGCGGTTGTACTGGGGGCACAGGGGAGCCCCCTCCCTGGCGCGCCCCCTGAGACCCTCAGACCAGCGAGATGTGTTCGCGCTGTTCTGAGGGCTTTCTCCCTCCCAGGACCCGGATCAAGATGGCGCGGGGGTCCTGGAGGGAGGCGGCTTCCTCAGTGCTGCTGAGAGCAGGCGATGAGGAAGCGTCCTGCACTGCCTGAGAGATCGCTGGTGTGACAGAGTGCTGTGCACCACTGTCACCCAGCGATTGCTAAAATACAGTGATGTCCCACCCTGGGACAAAGTTAAAAAAAGTAAAAAAAAATAAAAATAAACATGTTTTAAAAAAAAATCCAAAATAAATAATAAAAAAAAATATTCCCAATAAATTCATTTCTTCCTGTAAATAAAAAAAACAAAACAATAAAAAGTGCACATATTTGGTATCGCCGCGTCCGTAACGACTCCCCCTATAAAACTGTCCCACTAGTTAACCCCTTTAGCGAACCCTTAAAAAAAAAAACAAAGCAAAAATCAATGCTTATCATCATACCGCCGAACAAAAAGTGGAATAACACGCGATCAAAAAGACCGATATAAATAAACATGGTACCGCTGAAAACGTCATCTTGTCCTGCAAAAACGAGCCACCATACAGCATCATCAGTGGAAAAAATAAAAAAGTTATAGCTCGCAGAATAAAGCGATGCAAAAATAATGATTTTTTTATATAAAATTGTTTTTT
>JARQOD010006570.1:0-23856 GCA_033576555.1 Oophaga sylvatica | reverse complement strand
TCCATGCACAGTCAGGTCCCACGGTGTAATCCTTCAGAAAGGGTTAATGTTTACTGCAGGGACCGCAGCTAATGCTGCAGCCTCACAGTAAACCCCAAATGAATGAGTTCCTCTCCTGCCTGACAGGAGAGTAAAGGCTGGGTGTCACATAACGATACACCAGCGATCCCGACAACGATATGCACTTGTCAGGATCGCTGGTGTATCGCTACATGATCGCTGCTGAGCTGCCAAACAGGCAGCTCAGGCAGCGATCTGGGACAGCGACACTGCGGGTAACATCGCTTAAGGGCCCGTCTCACATAGCGATATCGCTACCGAGATCGCTGCTGAGTCACTAGTTTTGTGACGAAGCAGCGAGCTCACCAGCGATATCGCTGTGTGTGACATTCAGCGACGATCAGCCCCCCTGCTGGGTATCGCTGATCGTCGCAGAAATGTCAGGACCTTTTTTGATCGCTGGTCTCCCGCTGACAGGCACGCATCGCTGCGTGTGACAGGCGGGAGACCAGCGATCCGCTGATAACCAAGGTACACAGCGGGTTTCCAGGCACCGCGCAGCGCTTGGAAACCCGCTGTGTACCTTGGATACCAGCTCCCTGCATCAGAGTGCTGGTATCCAAGGTACACAGCGGGTTTCTAGGCACAGCCCCGCGCCTGGAAACCCGCTGTGTACCTTGGTTACCAGCGGATCGCTGGTCTCCCGCCTGTCACACGCAGCGATGTGTGCCTGTCAGCGGGAAACCAGCGATCAAAAAAAGGTCCTGACATTTCAGCGACGATCAGCGATACCCGGCAGGGGGGCTGATCGTCGCTGAATGTCACACACAGCGATATCGCTGGTGAGCTCGCTGCTGCGTCACAAAACTAGTGACTCAGCAGCGATCTCGGTAGCGATATCGCTATGTGAGACGGGCCCTTAAGTGGAAAGCTTAATTGATTGCTTTCCACTTTCACTTCAGGTCAGCCAGGGACACAATCAGTGACGTCAGAGGGAACTGATTAACAAAAATAGGGGTTCCCTTCGAAAAAAAAATGGCGTGGGGTCCCCCCTATTTTTGTTAACCAGCCAGATGAAGCAGACCGCTGAGGCCTGGATTTTCAGGCTGTTAAGGAGCCAAGATCCATGGACCTTGCCAGCCTGATAATACCAGGCCACAGCAGTCTGCATATCTTGGCTGATTAACAAAAATAGGGGATCCCCTTGAAAAAAATTGGCGTGGGGTCCCCCCTATTTTTGTTAACCAGCCAGATGAAGCAGACCGCTGAGGCCTGGATTTTCAGGCTGTTAAGGAGCCAAGATCCATGGACCTTGCCAGCCTGATAATACCAGGCCACAGCAGTCTGCATATCTTGGCTGATTAACAAAAATAGGGGATCCCCTCGAAAAAAATTGGCGTGGGGTCCCCCCTATTTTTGTTAACCAGCCAGATGAAGCAGACCGCTGAGGCCTGGATTTTCAGGTTGTTAAGGAGCCAAGATCCATGGACCTTGCCAGCCTGATAATACCAGGCCACAGCAGTCTGCATATCTTGGCTGATTAACAAAAATAGGGGATCCCCTCGAAAAAAATTGGCGTGGGGTCCCCCCTATTTTTGTTAACCAGCCAGATGAAGCAGACCGCTGAGGCCTGGTTTTTCAGGCTGGTAAGGATCCAATATCCATGGACCTTGCCAGCCTGATAATACCAGGCCACAGCAGTCTGCTTAGCTTGGCTGGTTACAAAAATAGGGGATCCCCTCGAAAAAAAAACGGCGTAGGGGTCCCCCTATTTTTGTTAACCAGCCAAGTAAAATGCAGACTGCTGCGGCCTGGTATTAAAAGACTGTCAAGGCCCATGGATTTTGGCCCTCAACAGCCTGATAATACCAGGCTACAGCAGCCCCACATTTGGCGCATCAAAAGATGTGCCAATTGTGGCACTTTACCCGGCTCTTCCCACTTGCCCTGTAGCGGTGGCAAGCGGGGTAATAAGGGGTTAATGTCACCGTTGATTGCACGGTGACAATAAGCCCGGTTAAAAATGGAGAGGTGTCAATAAGACACCGATCCATTATTAATCCCAAAGTTATTAAATGTGTAAAAAAAAAACACAGCAAGAAAAAAGTATTTTAATGAAATAAAAGAGACAACACAGTTTTCATTAATTTTATTGTACTCTCATTCCTGCGACGCCATCGATCTCCTGTAAAAAAAGAAAAAAAACAAACCAACAGTATACCACCTGTCCGACGCAGTCCATAACGACAGTCCCACGACGATCCAACTCTGCTACATCGCAATGACAGGCAGAGCCTGTCATCGCAACGCAGCACAGCTGATTACCTGCTTCCCCGGCGATGACGTCATCGGACTGACTGCTTTACGGCCGGGATTACCCAGCAGTCACTGCAGTTATCGCGAGAAACTGCATGTGACCGCCGGGAAAGAAGATTGCGGCCATCAAGCAGTCCAGGACGTGACCGCCGGAGATCTTCTGCCAGGTAAGTGCCGCTGACTCCTGACAGACCCGACCGACGGACACTGACAGTGACAGTGACAATCCCGATTCCGGTATCCGATATGACGAAAATATCGGAACTCGGAATCGGAATTCCGATACAGCCAATATCGGCCGATACCCGATATTTGCAGTATCGGAATGCTCAACCCTACTCTTAAGTCTGGATTTGAGCAAGTGAAATGCATGCTCAATTGGGTTAAGATCTGGTGATTGACTTGGCCATTGAAGAATGTTCCACTTTTTTGCACTCATGAACTCCTGTGTAGCTTTGGCTGTATGCTTGGGGTCATTATCCATCTGTACTATGAAGCGCCGTCCAATCAAGTTTGCAGCATTTGGCTGAATCTGGGCTGAAAGTATATCCCGTACACTTCAGAATTCATCCGGCTACTCTTGTCTGCTGTTATGTCATCAATAAACACAAGTGACCCAGTGCCATTGAAAGCCATGCATGGCCATGCCATCACGTTGCCTCCACCATGTTTTACAGAGGATGTGGTGTGCCTTGGATCATGTGCCGTTCCCTTTCTTCTCCAAACTTTTGGCTTCCCATCATTCTGGTACAGGTTGATCTTTGTCTCATCTGTCCATAGAATACTTTTCCAGAACTGAGCTGGCTTCTGGAGGTGTTTTTCAGCAAATTTAACTCTGGCCTGTCTATTTTTGGAATTGATGAATGGTTTGCATCTAGATGTGAACCCTTTGTATTTACTTTCATGGAGTCTTCTCTTTACTGTTGACTTAGAGACAGAAACACCAACTTCACTGAGAGTGTTCTGGACTTCAGGTGATGTTGTGAACGGGTTCTTCTTCACCAAAGAAAGTATGCGGCGATCATCCACCACTGTTGTCTTCCGTGGGCTCCCAGGTCTTTTTGGATTGATGAGTTCACCAGTGCTTTCTTTCTTTCTCATGATGTACCAAATTGTAGATTTTGCCACTTCTAATGTTGTAGCAATTTCTTGGATGGTTTTTTTTTCTGTTCTTGCAGCTTAAGGATGGCTTGTTTCACCTGCATGGAGAGCTCCTGTGACCACATGTTTCCTTCACAGCAAAACCTTCCAAATGCAAACACCACACCTCAAATCAACTCCGGCCCTTTCATCTGCTTAATTGAGAATGACATAACAAAGGGATTGCCCACACCTGTCCATGAAATAGCCTTGGAGTCATTTGTCCAATTACTTTTGGTCCCTTTAAAAACAGGGTGGCACATGTTAAGGAGCTGAAACTCCTAAACCCTTCATCCAATTTTAATGTGGATACCCTCAAATGAAAGCTGAAAGTCTGAACTTCAACTGCATCTGATTTGTTTTGTTTCAAATTCATTATGGTAATGTCTAGAACCAAAATTAGATAAATGTTGTCTCTGTCCAAATATTTATGGACCTAACTGTATCATGATCCGCTCACATGGCCGACATCCCCGATTCCAAGGTGAGGACATGGTGATGGATCTGAAGCATTCCCTGAAGTTCTGGTGGAACATCACGTGCGAGTTTTAAAGTGCTCCTCAGGGCTCCGACATGTACTCCTGTGTCCACAGGAAAAGCTCCCGGCCGGGACAGCGGGGCAGACTCTCAAAATCGGGAGTGTCCCACTGAATTCAGGACGGTTGGGAGGTATGAATGCTCCCCACCATACACCTTGTACACGCACGGCTCTACACACCTCATACAAACACGGTTCCGCTTTGTATGCCTCATACACACACGGCTCCGCTCCGTCCACCTTGCACACACAAGGCTCCACTCAGTATACACATGGCTCCACTCCGTACACCTTGTACACACGCAGCCACGCTTTGTACACCTTGTACACACACGACTCCACTCCGTAAACCTTGTACACATGCGGCTTTGCAGCATACATCTTGTACACACATGGTTCTGCTCCGTACACACGTGGCACTGCTACATACACACAGGACTCCACTCCATACACACACAGCTCTGCTCCGCTCTGTACACACACGGCTCAAGCACGGAGCCCTGTGTGTACGGAGCTGAGCGGCTTAGCTCCGTACACTTCTCACACACAGGGCTCCGTTTCGTACACACACAGCACTGCTACATCCACCTCGTACACACGACTCCGCTCCATAAACCTCATACATGCGCGGCGCCGCTCAGCTGCGTAAACATAGTACATGCACGGCTCGGCTCCGTGCACCTCATACAGACACACGGCTCCGCTCCATCCAACTTGTACAGACACGGCTCTGCTACATTCAACTCGTACACACAAGGCTCCGCTCTGTACACACTACAGCACTGCTACATCCACCTCGTACACGAGCGGCTCCGCTCCGTGCACCTCGTACACGGGCGGCTCCGCTCCGTGCACCTCGTACACGCGCGGCTCCACTCCGTGCACCTCATACACGCGTGGCTCCGCTCCATCCAACTCGTACATGCACGGCTCTGCTCTGTACACCTCATACACACTACAGCACTGCTACATCCACCTCGTACACACACGGCTCCGCTCTGTACACCTCGTACACAGACTGCTCCGCTCCGTACACCTCGTACACACACGGCTCCGCTCCCTACACCTCATACACAGACTGCTCCGCTCCGTACACCTTGTACACAGACTGCTCCACTCCGTACACCTCGTACAAAGACGGCTCCGCTCCGTACACCTCGTACACACACGGATCCGCTCCGTACACCTCGTACACACACGGATCCGCTCCGTACACCTCGTACACACACGACTCAGCTGCGTACACCTTGTACACACACGGCTCCCCTCCGTACACCTCGTACACACACGACTCTGCTATATCCAACTTGTACACACTACAGCACTGCTACATCCACACTGTAAACCCGAGTCCCGACCCCCACACACAAACTTACCCTCATCCAGCACCATGACAACCATCACAGCAGAGTCCTGCACACAACGAGGACACTGATCCTCCATTTTCATCTATTACTAAAAGTTAAAAAAAAAAAATTTGAAAAAATATTTTTTGAGGAGAAAAATATAAATTGAATGTTTTTAATGTTTTTCTATGTTTTCACATGGTCTAGATTCATACACAGTGCTGTTGTACCTTTTTTTGTCTATATAATGCAGTTTGGCAGCGTGCATGTGTTCACATTAGGAGGTGCTGATCAGGTTTTTCTATATATTTAACTATTGTACCCTGGCTGCTTCCAGCTTGATCTTGCACTCCTCCATTGCCCTGTAGGTGGCCGTAATCAGTTCTACTTGCCCATAAATTGTAGGCTAAACCCGGAAAAAGAAAGAGACATTGTGTTCATTTAACTGTAGGTTGATAGCCCGAGAGAAAGCATGTACAGTAGAACAGGGACCTGTTGTGAATAATCTGGAGGCGAATTCTGAGCTGGAGCTCCCTCCGGTGGTTGCTGAGGGTAATGAACTAATTGCCGAATGGCCTTCAGCTGGCTCTGAATGGTCTGATATAAGTGACCTGAACTCCCTTCAGCCTGGCCGGTAATCAATTGTTCTTCTGGTCTTGCTTGGAGCTCAGCTACAGAAATATAACAGTATTACCGGCCAAACTGAAAATTATATGGTACTCACAGAAGGGAAAAATAGTAAAAATGAAAAAGAAAAAAAAATGGAGTTGTCAGAATTTTTTTTTTCTGTTTGTTGCGTTTTTTTCCCTCTTTTTCTCTGGGTGCTGAGGAGGATTTTTTTTTTCTCTCAATGGAGTTTACACAGTTGTCTGGCCGTGTGGAGCAGCTTGCCACTGAGGTTCGGAGTATTGCTGCCTATCATGCTGGGTTGCCGGTTGTGGAACCTAGGATCCCCATACCAAATTTATTTTTGGGGGATCGGTGTAAAATTTCATAAATAACTGTAAGTTGTTTTTTGCCTTAAAGCCTAAGTCCTCAGGGAACGCAGCACAGCAGGTTCAAATTGTCATCTCTCTCCTGCGCGGCGACCCTCAGGATTGGGCTTTTTCCCTGACACCTGGGGATCCTGTTTTGAATGATGTTGATGTATTTTTTCAGGCTCTGGGGTTATTGTACGATGAACCTAATGTCACTGATCAAGCTGAAAAGACCTTGTTGGCGTTAAATCAGGGTCGTGAAGACGCTGAGCTGTACTGTTAGAAATTTCGAAAGTGGGCAGTCCTGACCAAATGGAATGATGATGCTTTGGCAGCCCTTTTTCGGAAGGGTCTGTCAGAAAATGTAAAGGATGTTATGGTGGGATTCCCTGTTCCCTCTGGTCTCAATGATTCTATGTCTTTGGCTATTCAAATTGACAGACATTTGCGGGAGCGCAGAGGTATGCATGAGATAGTGTTGCCTTGTGAGCCAGCTCCTGAGCCCATGCAGTGTGATGGAGTGACTTCTGGGGCTCAGCATCATGAGTTTCATAAGCGCAATGGGTTATGTTTCTACTGTGGTGACGCTTCCCATGTTATTTCCGTCTGCCCTGAGCGGGGAAAACGTTTTACGCGCTCAGTTGTCTTGGGTAGTGTTCAGACTAAATTTCTGTTGACTATTTCCCTGATTTGCTCACTGTCCACATTTTCGGCTCAGGCTTTTGTTGATTCAGGAGCAGCTATTAACCTGATGGATTTTGACTTTGCCAAACGTTGTGGGTTTCCCATGATACCCCTGCGGAAGTCTATTCCTTTACTGGGCATTGATTCTACCCCTCTGGTGGAGAATAAACCCCAGTTTTCTACTCAGGTGATAATGAGGGTTGAACCAGATCATCAGGAGAGTTGAAAATTTCTGGTGTTGCATAAGCTGCATGACATTATTGTACTGGGTTTCCCTTGGTTACAGACTCATAATCCTGTTTTGGATTGGAAATCTGTGTCTGTGACCAGTTGGGGCTGCCAATGTGTTACTACTGACACTCCTGTTTTTTCTGCCTCTCCCCAGTCTCAGGATGTCCCTGACTGTTTGACTGATTTTTCTGATGTGTTTAGTGAAAGTAAGTCTGCATCCTTACCTCCTCACAGGAGCTATGATTGCGCTATTGAGTTAATGCCTGGTGTGTTATGATTTGGTAGCTGAGGAGTGCAGGTAAAAAATGCAATACACCAGAGCAGTTGGAATCTATGAGATTGCAGTACCCTGACTAACCACCACAACTAGAGGCAGCCGTGGAGCGTTCCTACGTTGGTCCTAGACGCCTCGTCACAGCCTGAGAAACTAACTACACCTAAAGATAGAAAGAGGAAAGCTATCTGCCCCGGAGCAGATCCCCAAAGAACATAGAAAGCCCCCAAACATGTAATGGCGGTTAGACAAGAAGAAATACTGACACAGACAGAAAATAGTATGAGCAAACGTTGGGGCCAAAACTACCTAAATAGAAAAGGATAGGAAGGGCATTTACTGCAATCCCAAAAAACCCTGAAAAGCACCAACTCTACTAATTTCAAAAACACCTGAGATCACACGACCTCTACCACCTAAATTAGTTCTCTGGTGTAACAAAATCAAAACAGCAGCCACTGAAAAAACTGGAAAAAGCAAATGTACAAACATCAGTGGCTGAACTAAACTGAGAGGGCAAAAGCCCCCGGAGGGGACCCTGAAGGCCCCCACAGAAGTGCAGGACAAAATGCAAAAATCAAGCACAAAAACAAAAAGAAGAAAATAAATACAAATAATACACTGGCGCAAATGAAGTTTGAGCATACACAGTGGTGCATATACCACTATACAAATGATGAAAGTG
The DNA here is from genome assembly GCA_033576555.1 of Oophaga sylvatica. Taxonomy (NCBI): domain Eukaryota; kingdom Metazoa; phylum Chordata; class Amphibia; order Anura; family Dendrobatidae; genus Oophaga; species Oophaga sylvatica. Next base: position 15,665 of record JARQOD010006570.1, on the reverse strand, counting down.
TATATAGTAACCTGCGGTGATGCAAATAATAAATACACTGTGAACCCGACCTAAATATATGCTAATGGAGGCTGCTGGGGAACTGGCAGTTTCTGTGCATGTACTAGCCAAAAAAAGGACTAAAGAAATATATATAAATTGACCCCTGCGCTTCCACAAATGCTCAAAAGAAATAATAGTGATGGCATTGAATTGAATATAGTAAATAAAGTGTGCAATAATATACCAAAAAGGGGGGCTGAAATAGTGTGCACTATATGAAAAGACTTACTCAGATCCTCTGTATGGCGACACGTGTTGGTATACTGAAAGATCGATTCCTCCTCTGGATGAAAATAAAGACGTGGGCAGCGTGGTGGTGTACGGGACTAACAGGCAGGCAATCAAGCAGGGGAGCGTCCTCCCTGGAGAGCAAGGTACCGCCTGAACCCCGTTAGTATCTGCGTCAGTCTGGTACGACGTGATGTGGCCAAAAAACGCCGTGGGTGAAATGGATAAATTGGAGGGGGAAATGAGAGGGCGGGTGACGTCACCACTGGACAGGGGCCGATAGGAGTCAATGTTATCCAACGCGTTTCGAAGGAATACAATCCTTCTTCATCAGGGATGGAGACCCGCTGCATCGGCAATCTTATATACTAAATGTTGTCCACCGCTCCTCCCCCAAAAAAATCAACCCATGTCGCCATACCCGAATGCAATTCTATACTTAATGGCTTAAAGAAAAAATGTTGGTTCAAACTAGCTATTCAATTAAAATAAGAATAAGAATATATACTTTATTAATAAACATTATAAAATGTGTGGATATTGAGAGATGTATAAAAAACTGGTTTTAACAGATACAATTAAGCAGAGCCTTTGCTCTGATTAAAACTTATATATATGTACTGAAATTATGATATGGTGTATAATGCACAAGAGACACTAGTAAAAATGAGGTATTTACCCCTTATAAACAAAAATAATAATGACCAATAAGCAAAATAACGTGAGTCATAAAAAGTTGAAATGAAAGTATAAAATATGAAATGAAAAGTCAAAGTAGATAGAAATAAAAATAAAAATAAAAAATTTACAAATAAAAAGTAAAAAGTAAAAAATAAAATAAAAAATAATAAATAATGATGAAAAATAAAAAATAAAAAATAAAATTTTTTGGTGTAATGTGTAAAAAATGAATAAAATACCTTGTACTGATTAGAGGTAACATGATGCCTTTAAAAATTTCAGTATATAGTGGTTGTCATAAAATATGTATATATGTATAAAAACTAATTACGAAAAAGCAAAAAGTTCTATCTCCTGATTTAACCCTTTGGGTGCCAAACAGTCTAAAGTGAAAATCCAACGGGATTCGGTGCGTGACATCCGTTTAATATGGTCGCCACCCTTAATATTTTTCCGGACTGTTTGGATTCCACAAAAGTACGCACCCTTTACGGATTTATTATGGTATTCCAAAAAATGTTTGGATAGTGGGTGTCCATTGAAACCTTTTTTGATGTTATTAAAGTGTTCCCTTATTCTGTGAAATTTCTCTGGTATTGTTAAACCATTGACTGATTTGACCAAAAAGGATTCCGATGTGGTGAATTGGCCTCCTGAGTAGGGTTGAGCATTCCGATACTGCAAATATCGGGTATCGGCCGATATTGGCTGTATCGGAATTCCGATTCCGAGTTCCGATATTTTCGTCATATCGGATAACTGCAGTGACTGCTGGGTAATCGCGGCCGTAAAGCAGTCAGTCCGATGATGTCACCGCCGGGGAAGCAGGTAATCAGCTGTGCTGCGTTGCGATGACAGGCTCTGCCTGTCATTGCGATGTAGCAGAGTTGGATTGTCGTGGGACTGTCGTTATGGACTGCGTCGGACAGGTGGTATACTGTTGGTTTGTTTTTTTTATTTTTTTACAGGAGATCGATGGCGTCGCAGGAATGAGAGAGTAATAAAAAAAATGAAAACTGTGTTGTCTCTTTTATTTCATTAAAATACTTTTTTCTTGCTGTGTTTTTTTTTTACACATTTAATAACTTTGGGATTAATAATGGATCGGTGTCTTATTGACACCTCTCCATTATTAACCGGGCTTATTGTCACCGTGCAATCAACGGTGACATTAACCCCTTATTACCCCGCTTGCCACCGCTACAGGGCAAGTGGGAAGAGCCGGGTAAAGTGCCACAATTGGCACATCTTTTGATGCGCCAAATGTGGGGCTGCTGTAGCCTGGTATTATCAGGCTGTTGAGGGCCAAAATCCATGGGCCTTGACAGTCTTTTAATACCAGGCCGCAGCAGTCTGCATTTTACTTGGCTGGTTAACAAAAATAGGGGGACCCCTACGCCGTTTTTTTTTCGAGGGGATCCCCTATTTTTGTTAACCAGCCAAGCTAAGCAGACTGCTGTGGCCTGGTATTATCAGGCTGGCAAGGTCCATGGATATTGGATCCTTACCAGCCTGAAAAACCAGGCCTCAGCGGTCTGCTTCATCTGGCTGGTTAACAAAAATAGGGGGACCCCACGCCAATTTTTTTCGAGGGGATCCCCTATTTTTGTTAATCAGCCAAGATATGCAGACTGCTGTGGCCTGGTATTATCAGGCTGGCAAGGTCCATGGATCTTGGCTCCTTAACAGCCTGAAAATCCAGGCCTCAGCGGTCTGCTTCATCTGGCTGGTTAACAAAATAGGGGGGACCCCACGCCAATTTTTTTCGAGGGGATCCCCTATTTTTGTTAATCAGCCAAGATATGCAGACTGCTGTGGCCTGGTATTATCAGGCTGGCAAGGTCCATGGATCTTGGCTCCTTAACAGCCTGAAAATCCAGGCCTCAGCGGTCTGCTTCATCTGGCTGGTTAACAAAAATAGGGGGACCCCACGCCATTTTTTTTTTGAAGGGAACCCCTATTTTTGTTAATCAGTTCCCTCTGACGTCACTGATTGTGTCCCTGGCTGACCTGAAGTGAAAGTGGAAAGCAATCAATTAAGCTTTCCACTTAAGGGCCCGTCTCACATAGCGATATCGCTACCGAGATCGCTGCTGAGTCACTAGTTTTGTGACGCAGCAGCGAGCTCACCAGCGATATCGCTGTGTGTGACATTCAGCGACGATCAGCCCCCCTGCCGGGTATCGCTGATCGTCGCTGAAATGTCAGGACCTTTTTTTGATCGCTGGTTTCCCGCTGACAGGCACACATCGCTGCGTGTGACAGGCGGGAGACCAGCGATCCGCTGGTAACCAAGGTACACAGCGGGTTTCCAGGCGCGGGGCTGTGCCTAGAAACCCGCTGTGTACCTTGGATACCAGCGCCCTGATGCAGGGAGCTGGTATCCAAGGTACACAGCGGGTTTCCAAGCGCTGCGCGGTGCCTGGAAACCCGCTGTGTACCTTGGTTACCAGCGGATCGCTGGTCTCCCGCCTGTCACACGCAGCGATGCGTGCCTGTCAGCGGGAGACCAGCGATCAAAAAAAGGTCCTGACATTTCTGCGACGATCAGCGATACCCGGCAGGGGGGCTGATCGTCGCTGAATGTCACACACAGCGATATCGCTGGTGAGCTCGCTGCTGCGTCACAAAACTAGTGACTCAGCAGCGATCTCGGTAGCGATATCGCTATGTGAGACGGGCCCTTAAGCGATGTTACCCGCAGTGTCGCTGTCCCAGATCGCTGCCTGAGCTGCTGTTTGGCAGCTCAGCAGCGATCATGTAGCGATACACCAGCGATCCTGACAAGTGCATATCGTTGTCGGGATCGCTGGTGTATCGTTATGTGACACCCAGCCTTTACTCTCCTGTCAGGCAGGAGAGGAACTCATTCATTTGGGGTTTACTGTGAGGCTGCAGCATTAGCTGCGGTCCCTGCAGTAAACATTAACCCTTTCTGAAGGATTACACCGTGGGACCTGACTGTGCATGGGATAGGTAAGAATAATTTTGCTTTTTTATTTTATTTTTATTACAGGAAATGGTTTTTGCAGTAGAATAAAAGATGGTCAAAAACATGTGTCTTTATTTCATTAAAATGATTTTTAATTAAAGTGTGTGTGTTTTATTTTTATTTCATGCAATAGGATTAATAATTGATAGTTGTCTAATTGACAGCTCTCAATTATTAACCTGGCTTAAGGTCACCTTTCAATAGCAAGGTGGCTATAACCCCATATTAACCCATTCGCCACCGCTACAGGGCAATGGGAATAGACGGGCAAAGTGCCAGAAAGGGCGAATCTAATTATAGATTTGTCTTTCCTGGGGTGTCTGGGGGCAGATGTTAGTAGCCGGGGGGGCAAAAATAATGGTCCCTCTCTGGGCTATTATTATCTGCCCCCACTCACTGGCTTTGTCTGTCTGGTTGCGAAAATAGGGCGGGAGCCCACGCATTTTTTTTCAGCAATTTTACACCTCATATATATATATACATGTCATTGAATTTGTGACACATATATATATATATTTATATTTGTAGTTCATACACTTCTACATAGTATAGTAGCCGCTAATTCAATTGCCGGCTTTTGTGAAAATGCAGAACCCGACATGAAATGACACTTGGTGTACATAGGGTTAACCATGTCTTTTCATGTCCTTTGCTATCTAATTTGCACAAACAATTAAATCAGACTATGTGTGCAAAATTTCACACCTGTAGGGGTTAATTAAAGGTGTAAATTCGTAGCAAAAAAGTCCGTTTTTTTTACAACGAATTTACACCTTTAATTAACCCCTACAGGTGTGAAATTTTGCACACATAGACTGATTTAATTGTTTGTGCAAATCAGATAGCAAACGACATGAAAAGACATGGTTAACCCTATGTACACCAAGTGTCATTTCATGTCGGGTGCTTCTGTCTTTTCACTGAAGCCGGCTTTACCCGGCAATTGAATCAGAGTATATTTTACTATGTAGAAGTGTATAAACTATACATATATGTATATATATATGTCACAATGACATGTATATATATATATATGTATGCTATGTGTGTATATTTAGTGTTTACAAGGAAAGAATGGGGTTTTTTTTAGTTGCGATATTTTGTTCCCATAGACTTACATGGGACTTCCGGTATCGGTATCGGGTATCGCCGATATTTTAGTGATATCGGCGATACCATTCCGATTCCGATACTTTAGGATATCGGAAAGTATCGCTCAACTCTACTCCTGAGGCAGTTTCTGCGTTTCAGGAACTTAAGCAGAGGTTCATTTCTGCTCCTGTTCTACGGCAGCCTGATGTTTCTCTGCCGTTTCAGGTGGAGGTTGATGCCTCTGAGATTGTGGCAGGTGCTGTTTTGTCCCAAAGGGATCCAGAGACCTCTAAGAGTAACCCTTGTGCCTCTTTCTCTCGTAAATTTTCTCCAACTGAACGTAATTATGACATGGGTAATCGGGAGTTATTGGCCATGAAGTGGGCCTTTGAAGAGTGGAGACATTGGCTGGAAGGAGCCAAACATCAGGTGGTGGTCCTCACGGACCATAAGAACCTGGTTTATCTCAAATCAGCCAAGCGACTTAATCCTAGACAGGCCAGGTGGGCCTTGTTTTTCACACGTTTTAATTTTGTGGTTTCTTTTCTTCCGGGCACTAGGAATGTTAAGGCGGATGCCCTCTCGAGGAGTTTCTTTGCGGATTCTCCTGAGTTATCTGATCCTGCTGTTATTTTGAAAGAGGGTTTAGTTCTTTCCGCCATCTCACCCAATTTGAGACTGGCTCTGGAGGGGTGTCAGGAGGATAAACCTGAGCGCTGCGCTGTTGGGAAATTGTTTGTCCCAGACCAGTGAAAGAAGAGTAGAATTGGAAACATATGCACAGCCTTAGGAGGTGCTAGAGTAGTGGAAGAAGAGTGTGATGTCTGAGATTCATTGTTCCGCGTTGGCTGGTCATCCCGGGATTTTTGGTACCAGAGACTTGGTGAGTCGGTCCTTTTGGTTGCCTACTTTGTCTCATGACGTCAGGGACGTTGTGCAGTCCTGTGGACTTGCTCTCGTTCTAAGCCTTGCTCTCGTTCTAGTGGTTTGTTAATGCCATTACCTGTACCCAAGTGGCCATGGACCGATATTTCTATGGATTTTATTTCCGACCTCCCTGTCTCTCAGAGAATGACCATTATCTGGGTAATCTGTGATAGGTTTTCCAAGATGATACATCTTGTGCCATTACCTAAGTTGCCTTCCTCTTCCGAATTGGTGCCTTTGTTCTTTCAGCACGTGGTTCGGTTACATGGCATTCCGGAGAACATTGTGTCAGGGACACCGCACTGCACTTGCTCACTGAGCCAGTGCGTGTGTCCTGAGTGAACAAACTATGCCCAAAGATACCTGTAGCAGAGCCGCAGCAGAGATGACGTCTGTTTCTCAGTAACAGGACCTTCCACATGTGACTGCTAGTGGGCGGAGCCGGCCACACGTCTCTCAGAGGCAGTAGCAGCAGATAGAGAATGCTTCAGATCAAAGGACCTGCGGGCACGTGACTGCTAGTGGGCGTGGCCTAAGCTCCAGAGAGCTATGAGGTGAAGGAAAACTCCTAGAAGGGTAACTACGGGACACAGTTACCAAGGGGCATATACCGAACGGATAATCAGAACGTAGCCAAGGGGTCATACACATAGAGGGCGACGAAGTACAAGAGGAGCAGGCAGAGGGGAGTCAGAACGTAGCCAAGGGTCATACACGTAGAGGGCGACTAAGTACAAGAGGAGCAGGCAGAGCGGAGTCAGAACGTAGCCAAGGGTCATACACATAGAGGGCAGCAGAGTACAAAAGGGACAGGCAAAACTCGAAACAGGGACACAGCCAAATCAGAACCAGACAAACAGAACGTAGCACAGGCACAAAGCACTGGCACAAGCACAACAGGGTCACACACACTCGGCCAAGGGTCAGAGTATAAGCGACAGAGGATGGCCCCACAATGAGGCTATAAAAAGCCTCCCAGAATCCCAGAGTGAGGCCATCCCGGTTAACCCTAAAACCACCTAATCCCAGAAACTCAGCAGACCATGACACATTGTGTCTGACAGAGGAGTCCAGTTTGTTTCCAGGTTTTGGAGGACATTTTGTTCTAAACTTGGTGTTCAGTTATCTTTCTCCTCTGCATTTCACCCTCAGACCAATGGAAAAACCGAGAGAACAAACCAGACCTTGGAGACTTATTTGAGATGTTTTGTGTCTGCTGATCAAGATGACTGGGTCTCTTTTTTGCCTTTGGCTGAGTTTGCTCTTAATAATAGGGCTAGCTCTGCCACCTTGATGTCTCCATTTTTCTGCAATACTGGGTTTCACCCTTGATTTTCTTCAGGACAGGCGGAGGCTTCTGTCTGTCCGGGGGTTGACTCTCTTGTGGAACGTATGCAGCAGATTTGGGACCAGGTAGTGGAGAGGTTGTCTCTCTCTCAGGAGAAGGCCCAGCGGTTTGCCAACCGGCATAGGACTGATGATCCTCGTTTTAAAGTGGGGGACTTGGTTTGGTTGTCCTCAAGAAATATCCCTATGAAAGTTGCATCTCCAAAATTTAAGCCAAGGTTCATTGGACCTTATAAGATCATGGAAATTATTAATCCGGTTTCCTTCCCTTTGCTTCTTCCAGGGACATTTAAGATTCATAACATGTTCCACAAGTCCTTATTGAAGAGGTTTGTCGAGCCAGTGGTTCCTATGGCTGCGCCTCCCGACCCTGTTTTGGTTGAGGGCAATTTGGAGTATGTGGTTGAGAAAATATTGGGTTCTCGTTTTGCTAGACGGAAACTCCAGTATTTGGTTAAGTGGAGAGGTTATGGTCAGGAGGACAATTCTTGGGTGTTTGCTTCGGACATCCATGCTGGGAAACATCCGTGCCTATCATCGAGCTCATCCTGATCGGCCTGGTTGCGCAGGTGAGGGTTCGGTGACCCCTCCTCAAGCAGGGGGTACTGTTGTGAATAATCTGGAGGCGACTTCTGAGCTGGAGCTCCCTCAAGTGGTTGCTGAGGGTAATGAACTAATTGCCGAATGGCCTTCAGCTGGCTCTGAATGGTCTGATATAAGTGACCTGAACTCCCTTCAGTCTGGCCGGTAATCAATTGTTCTTCTGGTCTTGCTTGGAGCTCAGCTACCGAAATATAACAGGGACCTATCAGAGGGAGGTCACCTTGCCGTGGTTGATGGGCATACATGAATTGACCAATTTATGCGCTAAGAACCTTCATTTTCATCTATTACTGTAAGTTAAAAAAAAAAATAAAAACATTTTTTGAAAACATTTTTTTGAGGAGAAAAATTTAGATTGAATGTTTTTAATGTTTTTCTGTGTTTTCACATGGCCTAGATTCATACACAGTGCCGTTGTACCTTTTTTGTCTATATAATGCAGTTTGGCGGCGTGCACGTGTTCACATTAGGAGGTGCTGATCAGGTTTTTCTATATATTATCTATCTATTATCTATAATCTACAGTGGGTGCGGAAAGTAATCAGACCCCTAAGCACACAACTAAAATAACAAAGGAGTGGCTTCAGATCAACTCTGTGACCATTCTTGACTGGCCCAGCCAAAGCCCTGTTGTGCATCTCTGGAGAGACCTGAAAATGGCTGTCCACCAACGTTCACCATCCAACCTGACGGAACTGGAGAAGATCTGCAAGGAAGAATGGCAGAGGATCCTCTAATCCAGGTGTGAAAAACTTGTTGCATCATTCCCTAGAAGACTCATGGCTGTACTAACTCAAAAGGTGCTTCTACTCAATACTGAGCAAAGGGTCTGAATACTTATGACCATGTGATATTTCAGTTTTTCTTTTTTAATAAATTTGCAAAAATGTCTACATTTCTGTTTTTTTTCCAGTAAAGATGGGGTGCAGAGTGTACATTAATGAGAAAAAAATGAACTTTTTTGAATTTACCAAATGGCTGCAATGAAACAAAGAGTGAAAAATTTAAAGGGTTCTGAATGCTTTCCGTACCCACTGTATCTATCTATCTATCTATCTATCTATCTATCTATCTATCTATCTATCTATCTATCTATCTATCTATCTATCTATCTATCCATCCATCATCCATCCATCCATCCATCCATCCATCCATCCATCCATCCATCCATCCATCCATCCATCCATCCATCCATCCATCCATCTATCTATCTATCTTTTACCTCTAAGTTTTATCAATGCCATTGCTATCTTAAAACTCCCTTTGTACACCTTAGATTTGCATAAGATGCTACGCACAATACATGATACAATGGGATGAGCGTGCTCTGCTCACTATTAGGATCGTAACACAACAAAGGAATAATAAACGAACAAATACCCAAAGATATAAATGTAAAAAATATACAATTTTATTGGTAAATACATAAAACAGGGGTAAGGAAACAAGGGGGTAGAGGAGTCAATTGACCTTACGCCAAATGTTGGACAGGGGACAGCAGGAGTCAATTGCTTAACCAGTATTGTATTGAAAAGGAGGGATAGTGCAGAAAAATATTCATATATGTTGGACATTTACAGAAATATTGCACTAATCCCAAAAAAAATCTTTACTAATAGTAAACATGTGCTAATATGGCTATAATAGCATTGATGTATCACAAAGCATATTTATGGTTAACAATGCAGATCACAGTGATCATGAGCAATGTGGATATATTGCACATCAACATAGTCAGAAAATATAGATCGCAATAGCCATAGGTAGTGTGGACAGACTAAATGTCAGCAGGATAGGCATGATCCATAATTCAATGTAGTAGCTCCCACAAATTACCTTAGCACATGTACAGCAGTGACAACCCGGTGCGCCCTCCCCGACGCGCGTTTCGGCAGATTGCCTTTCTCAAGGGGTGATGGGAGATAAGGGTGGAGAAGTATAAAAAGAAATAGCCCACCAATAGAATAGCCCAGTACAGGACCACGTGATCGAAGTGTTTAATTGCCTACAGCACAGATAATTAGTCCTAAAGAGGCATAACATTGCTATGGTTACAAGCTGTGATCACTTCCCATGCGTCACAATATCGCGAGACTTCCATGTTCACAGCTCGTTCACAGTGGTAATTTAAGCCAAAAATTGGCACAGCGTGAAACACGCTGGATATGGACCTTGGATACTGTCCATCCGAAAGGACTGAATGAGGCCATTAGTTTTGTTCCGTTTCTTTAAATCAAGTGCTGGTATTTGACTTTATTTCTTATGTTGTGTTGTTTCGTTGATTTTTACTGTTTTTATTCTATTTCCCCTCTTTTAGTACATTCCCACCTACATTATATCCTTGCTGTACCATGTTGATGTCATACTACTATTTTCTTGGACTTCTATTGAATTTCCATGTGGACCAAAGCTACCATCAATCCATCTTATCATCTTATTATCTCATATATTCATTATATTCATTATGTTTATCATATTGAGCGTTCGGTATTATCTTATCATGCTTTTTCATCCATTAGTCACCTTGTATTGATTTCCGCTTATATTACTATTTGTTATCATCATTATAATGTTGAAATTGACTCTATATGTCCACTCTATGTGTCAACTTATTTCTATATCGCAGACATTCTTACTGGGCGGTATATTTATACTTACCTAGTTGTCCTCGTACTTGACGCGCATGCGCGGTGGCGCGCTGTGCGCCTGGCGGCTTTTGGCATCTTTATGTTCTGTGGCGTCACCGTGATGTCACCGGTGACCATGATGCCGACGCCGCCTGGCGTCCTGCGTTGCTATCGCGACGTGCGCGTCTTCATGGACGAGCTGTGAACATGGAAGTCTCGCGATATTGTGACGCATGGGAAGTGATCACAGCTTGTAACCATAGCAATGTTATGCCTCTTTAGGACTAATTATCTGTGCTGTAGGCAATTAAACACTTCGATCACGTGGTCCTGTACTGGGCTATTCTATTGGTGGGCTATTTCTTTTTATACTTCTCCACCCTTATCTCCCATCACCCCTTGAGAAAGGCAATCTGCCGAAACGCGCGTCGGGGAGGGCGCACCGGGTTGTCACTGCTGTACATGTGCTAAGGTAATTTGTGGGAGCTACTACATTGAATTATGGATCATGCCTATCCTGCTGACATTTAGTCTGTCCACACTACCTATGGCTATTGCGATCTATATTTTCTGACTATGTTGATGTGCAATATATCCACATTGCTCATGATCACTGTGATCTGCATTGTTAACCATAAATATGCTTTGTGATACATCAATGCTATTATAGCCATATTAGCACATGTTTACTATTAGTAAAGATTTTTTGTTGGGATTAGTGCAATATTTCTGTAAATGTCCAACATATATGAATATTTTTCTGCACTATCCCTCCTTTTCAATACAATACTGGTTAAGCAATTGACTCCTGCTGTCCCCTGTCCAACATTTGGCGTAAGGTCAATTGACTCCTCTACCCCCTTGTTTCCTTACCCCTGTTTTATGTATTTACCAATAAAATTGTATATTTTTTACATTTAAATCTTTGGGTATTTGTTCGTTTATTTTTCCTTTGTTGTGTTCTGTTTCTAGCGAATATCCCCTATAATTATCCATACAACTATTCATATATTATGACTTAAGTTTATTTAATTTAATGTTGTTCATATAGTTGTATTTATTCATGAAGTGGTATCATTCACTATTAGGATCGTGTAACTTCGCTTGGTAGTTTGGGAAAACTTCTGTTGGTCTTATTGAAAATATTGCTTGCTAGAATAGAAGATAATTGGTTGCACATCGATTGCTTCTCTCAGGAGAGATAATTACTATCTTTTAATGGAACCTTGGCAATTGCGTCCTTAGAAGAAAGAAAGGATTTACTTTCCTAAACTACCTTAAAAAATAACTTTAGTTCCATGAGAAACCTACTGATTCCCCAAAAAGGAGAAATAAAGCAGTGATTCATATTAAATGTTGAGAAAAACACTTTCATTTTAATCTAGAGCTTGCAAATATAATTGTTCTGGTTAGCCAATAGAAATATCACTCCTAGAATACTTTTGTCACCTGCGGCTGTCAACCTGTTTAATGCCGCTGTCAGTCTCTGACAGTGACATTTAACATGATCTCACTGGAAGCACGTCACTAATCTTGCCCATTGCACCTGTTTCACATAACTGCTGGTTGTCGATGGGTTGGCATGAGAACCTGGCGTCTGCAGGAGACCCCTGTGGTTGTCATTGCCGGATAGCTGTGAGCGCCGCCCAGCATTCGGCACTCATAGCAAGTGAGCATTTCTGTTACAGAGCAGGGCTGCAGACCTGCTCTGTGTAGCACAAGCAATCGGATGATTGCAGCTTCTAGTCTCCCACGGAGACTATTGAAGCAAGTGTACAGTAAAAGAAAATGTTTTTAAAAAAATATTTAAAAAATGAAAATAAAAATATAAAAGTTTAAATCATCCCCTATTCACCCCATTCAAAATTAAACAATAAAAAATGCACACATTTGGTATCGCTGCGTGTAGAAACGCCCGATCTTTCAATATAGAAAATAATTAATCCAAACGGTAAATGGCGTAACGAGAAAAAAAATCAAAACTAGAAAATTACTTTTTTTATGGGTGCCCAACATTGCATTAAAATGCAATTTACGGGCAATCAAAACATTCTATGTACATTAATATGGTATCAATAAAAACATCAACTTGGTAGGCAAAAATTAAGTCCTCATTGAGCTCCAGGTCTCGAACAATGGAGAAACTACGGGTCTAGAAAAATTACACAATTTTTTTGTTAACAAACTTTGTATATTTTTTTCAGCACTTAAATAAAAAACTATACATGTTTTGTATCTATGAACTCATAATGACCTGGAGAATCGTATTGGCAGGTCGGTTTTAGCAATTGCTGAACATGATAAAAAAAATCCAAAAGACATTTGTCGAGTTGCACTTTTTTTGCAATTTCACCGCATTTCGATTTTTTCCAGTTTTTTAGGACACTATAAGATAAAACCAATGGTGTCATTTAAAAGTACAACTTGTCCCGTAAAAAACAACCCTCAATTGGCCATATTGACAGAAAAATAAAAAAGTTATGGCTCTAAGAAAATGGGGAGCAAAAAACGGAAATGCAAAAACGGAAAATGGCCTGGGGTTAAGGGGTTAAAGGTAATCTAGCACCAGGTTTTTGCGACCCTCATTATGGAGCAGCATGAAGAAGGGGCAGAGACCATAATTCCAGCAATGTATCACTTATTAGGCTACTTGCTGCAGTTTTGAAAAATCACTGTATTCCCTGTGGCAAGTCTACCAGTTCTCTGAATGCTGAGCCCTGTATAACCCATATACAACACTGATTGGCAGCATTCTGTGCACACTGTGAATGGCAGAAATCTGCCAATCAGTGATGGGGCATGTTTATACAGAGCTCAGCATTATGGTAGAATACATGGCAGCAGGTTTCGTCCTCTTGTGATAATCTACTGATAAAACAGTGATTTTATCAAAACTATAGTAAGAAGCCCAGTAAGTGACACATCGTTGCAATCAGTGTGTCACGTAGTGATTAAGGACTGTGGGCACCTACCCAATTCCTCAAACTAGGGGGCATCTTAGGCTACCCCTGTTATCCGATTACCCCAGAAGATGGAGATGCCAAGGTCAGATACATTGCTATGCTCCTATCTTAACCCTTATCGGTTCCCTCCCCCACGTAGGGAGATGTGAGGCCTAAGTGTATAGGATTACACTAACCAGACTGACAGAGGTAGACAGGAACAAAATAAAACTACAATCATACAAATAAACGCACAAAACAATAGAGTGGGAAATGGGAGAAATAGGAAGGAAGAAACTAAATGGGAGAGGATGAGGATAAATGTGCAAACCAACTCCATATAGAAATCTCCTGAGCAACTCTGCAACTGCCTACTCCAAACACTGATCTTCTCCTTCCTCTCCAAACAGGAATGGTGAACTATCACTGCCAATTCCCAAGTGTCAATGGCGAGCATATATACCAGAGGGGAGTGGCCAAAACAGAACAGCTGAGACAATTCAGGTTGGAGAACTCTAGAAAATCAACTGAACAAATTAACCCTTGCAATGACAGAGCAAGGAAAAACCTGCACTGTTCAATAGGTTGGGGAAGCAGTACTAATCAGTGCTGGAATTTGTGTAACCAGACGCCGCAATTGTGTCGACCCGCCACCACAATTGTGGATTACCAGGGCAATGGGGTACTCAGAGCCGAGCCCATGGAAGTCTATGGGTTTGTCACAGGTAGCTGTGGCTCGGTCTGTGGCCCTAGCGGTCTGGCGTATGTTGGGGAAATATTTACAGGGGATAGATATATTTACAGTTCGTGACGCCACCTGTAGTCTTCTGGTAATTTATACCAGCGCTGCTGTAGAGCTCTGAGGGGATGGTGAGGCAGCTAGATGTCGGGTCCCCTACAGGTGGGACTCTTCCCTCAGGTCGGTAGTTATATAGGGATTGTGCAGGCATGCAAATAAATAACTCAGTCTCACACCGTCAGCGTCTTTCCATACCTTTACTTGTAAGATGTTCAGGCAGGTCCCAGGGAGGCTGATCCAAGGAGAATGTATTTTGAGATAGCAGCTGGACAAGTTAGGGGCCTCCTTTACTTTCACAACAATGAGTACAACCAGCATGAAGCGTAGTTCCCTCTATAACTCCAGCTATTCCATAGCTGTACCGCCCAGTCAGTTTTGTGGTAGGAGCCTTCCTGTGAGAGAGCTGAATTCCTATCTTGTCGTGCACTGACTCAAAGTCTTCACTCCCCCTGACCCCAGTTACGTACTGACTATTCGGGGCTGCTTGCCGCGACCTAAGGTCCGGTAAGTCTCTGGTTTTCTTACCACTATGCTTGAAGCTAATAGTGATCCTTCGGTCCCCAGTGACCGGTTACAATGTGCAGGACTTCTTCAATCCAAAAGCACTTTTCAAATATTCCTTTCCACTGTGCCTTTCGCCTTGTCCTCGCTTGTAGCATAAACACTCACACTTGCAAAAAGTCGTATAATCACTCCCTTCTTCTCTTCCTTCAGAGTTAGTTAACAGATTCTCAGTTATCCACTAGGCAGGAGCACGTCTCTGAACCTTTCACTGTCCTTGGGACAGGTGACTGAAGTATATCTGTACTAAACTCTTCTTTCTTTATCAGTGTCTTCAAGTGAGGTACAGCTCTGACCAGGCTGAGGTGATCTATATCTCGCCCTTACTGGCCTCCACTTGCTGAACTGCTGCAGAACCAGGCTGGACTGCTTCCTCCCTCCAAGTTCCAGCTAGACTCCACACGTCTGCTCTGTCGAA
Source organism: Oophaga sylvatica (assembly GCA_033576555.1). Classification (NCBI taxonomy): domain Eukaryota; kingdom Metazoa; phylum Chordata; class Amphibia; order Anura; family Dendrobatidae; genus Oophaga; species Oophaga sylvatica. Next base: position 406 of record JARQOD010006570.1, on the reverse strand, counting down.
GACAGGAAACTGACTACTCTAATCACTCAACGCATACACACTGACCACTCCCTCACAAGTGACTACACTACCCTAAGGGTGTGTCTAGTGTATGTTGAGTGAATGGGTATTGAGCATTAAACTGCTATCTCTCCACACACTCTCCAGGGTACTGCGTGTGCCTAACACCAGGGCTACACATTCCCCCATGGTAAAAGACAGCACTCCCGGGCTGTAAAATACAAAGAGACAGTTTTGTTTATGCATGAAAACATCAACATTAAACATTAATTCGTCCCATCCGGGAGGTAAGGATGTCTTGAACGTTGCAAAACAAAAACATTGAATATAGAAAAATACAAAAGTATTAAGGCATCAAAACATTCAATAAATACACAGTATTCTTGTGAAGGACCCGCACCAAACC